>JAMBLF010000674.1:0-215327 GCA_030578115.1 Leucoptera coffeella | reverse complement strand
TAGTATGTCGCACCATTTCTCAATAATATAAATTAGCTATAATTGTTGAAGTGTAATTCATTTATACAACCGCACCTGTATGACCCATTAATTATTGAAAAACTGTCAACTACCTTATCATTCAGACCTATATCCGGCGGAAACGCATATTGACAGCAATGACAGTTTATCATCTTATTTTTTTCAAAGTCGAACCGCGGTCTTCAAAATGTGGATTTACGCAATTTTAACACTAAAATGTCTTTTAAAAGTAACATTTGCCTTATCTATTGGCGACAATGTGCCCGTAATGATAATAGATGAAGACAAAATCATACCTAACGAACTAATACCGCCGCCCAACCCAATGGAACGCTTAGATCCAATCGTGATAGAACACATATTGAACGCCATTGCCAATAAAACGGCAACCATCTTGTTTTTCATCGAAGAAAGTTTATCGCCGGAAGAATTTCGAACGCATGACAAAAATGGTATTCCTTTGAAGTTTCTTTACGAGAAGCAAACTGAAGGCAAAGTTATATACCTGCCTTTCGTGGCAGAGCCGTACAGGAAGATAGTGGCCATATATCCTCATACTACAGAAAATACGTTGATTGTGGCTAAAGGAATGGAAGATAATACTACAATTGATAAGTTATATCCGCTACTGTATGTCCCTTTGAAGTTTTACGCCAGAATTCAAAGAACTAAGGTCGGTAGCTTAGTGATATCATAAATAATAATAATAAGGTTACGTAGGGGCAGCCCTATAAGACATATAAACAGTTAGATAGACGGTTTATTGAAAAAGGGTGGCGTTAGGAGTACCTATAATCGCCGAGTATGTATGAGAAGATGTATGAGTGTCAATGAAGCGAAAGTGGTCTGTCAGTAGGACAAATGGGGATCCGTGATCTCCGCCTACCCCTCTACAGGGAATCAGGTGTAAAGTCTATGTATGTACAAATAATAATAGTATACTTACCGTATGCGGTTGAAGCTTAGTGGGCAAGACCTACGACTTCTACTTAAAGGCCTAGGTTTGGTCGGTTTAGACAATTAAATTAAATGTGATTTTCATTTACGTCCATAATTTACAGTTCGTTAACGTTAAGGGAACACATCCTATCCCTCGGGATAGGTAATAGCCGAAGGCCCGTATAGCGGTAAGGTTCACTACCCCATCACGCTGAGAGCTGTCTATAGTAAAACGCAGGCTTCGAGTGGCCCATACCTAATGCCTTCGAAACTTCAGAGATTGGCACTTAAGCCAGAATAAATAAGGGAGTGTGTTTACACAACTCGTGAAGCGTATTGTTACGCGGGCGCGTGAGATTGTCTTTTTAAAAAAGACATGTTTATTTGGGAAAACTACAAACAAAAATTAATTGTTTCCGGAGTTTCTTGTTGGTTCTTCTCCGAGCCAGGGCTTACCAACGGTAGAATTTCAATGCTAAGAGACAACCAGTGTCAGGCAAATGTTTTGACTTTCAATGAATGTACTGTACTTGTACTTATGTTGAATAAAAACATTTGACTTTGCGGAAGTGTCTGCACACCGCGAGTCTCAGTATCTAACTACACTAGTGAATGCGTTCGAGGTGGGAACAACATTGACTTTACCTGACATGAACATCAATTTATAACTAAGACAAAAACGTGCCGATCACGTTGTCACGAGGCAGCTGAATGCATAACATAAACATAACATACGCTTCACGACTTGTGTATACACACTCCCTTTTTTATTATGGCGGGGTAGTCAGAGGCTTGAATGCCCATCTCCGAAATTTCGAAGGCATGTTAGGTATGGGTCATTCGAAGCCCGCGTATCACTAGATAGACAGCACCCAACGTGATAGGTAGTGAACCGTTATCGCCGTATATTGGCACTGACTATTACCTATCCTGAGGGATAGGCAGGTTTCCTCACGACGTTTTCCCTCACCGTTAGCTGAATGCTGCTGCTGAATTCGGGGCACTGCAACCTCAGCGCTTTTTCTGTCTCTGCCCTCTTTGCACGGCTCGTGTAGCTTCATATACATACGTTATACATGCGTTGTGTTTTTTGCTCACTTTCTTTGTAATTTTTATGTTTGTTAAAGGTGATTATAATAAATTGATTTCCGGAGTTTCTTGTTAGTTCTTCGCCAAGCTAGGGTCTCCGTTGAACTAACCTCGGTAAAAAATATGTAAAGACAATGCTCAGTACCAAGTTTGAAATAGTTTTTTTACATACATACATACACATCACGCCTGATTCCCTGTAGAGGGGTAGGCAGAGATCACGGATCTCCATTTGTCCCACAGACAGACCCACTTTCGCTTCATTGACATTCATACATCCTCTCATACACTCTCGGCGGTTATAGGTACTCCTAACGTCACCTTTTTAGAATAATAATAATAATGTAGCTTCAATCTTGGCAAATGCTTTAGCACAGCGCCGTAGGTAGGTATGTGAGTATGTAACAGTATGTTATAGTCTGGCTAATGAAAGTAGATACTGAAAAAGCGCGGCAAATTTAAAATATATTAGCATTGCAACCCTAAAATAAAAAGGATAGGCGGAACAACTCACTTTGATACTTTGACATTTATTTTTATTTTACTAGTGCATGCTTCCAATTTTGTTCCCGTTATGACGTGATTAAAAGTAGCGTAGAAGACATTTTATAAAATGTTTAAAATGAGTTTGTTTTAAAAATGCCTTTTTGGAATTAATTGTTCCTTAGTACTTTCTACTTAAAAAACCCTAAATTGTAGGGTAAATATCCGATGGTAGGAACACTTTAGTGTTGTCATATAAAAAGTTTGCAAAATTATCCAGTATCTACTTTCGTTAGCCAGACTTTATGTTATTTCCTTCCAGGCCCTAAGAAAACACGACGTCCTAATGCGCTCTATATACGATGATAGCAAGAAAATGATTACAGAGGGCAGCATTGTCGCTTTTCTGTTGGGCAAAGCTAATTACGTGTATGAACAGCGTAAGAACATCGATCCGATGGGTGGAGTCCGTAAAGCCGCAAACAACGCTGATGCCCCTGTCACCTTATACACGGATCACGTCACGATCAATCTCACAAGTAAGTACTTGCGGGATATTCAAAGTTTCAGGGCCTTTACTACTATAGTGTATTCGCGTTAAGAAAATAGTGACGTCATAATATTCAGACGTTAAACTGGCCAATGAGACGTGAGTGAATGAGAAAACAGTCACATTGACCAATCGCAGACAACCGTTGTCACGTCTCATTGGTCAAATCGTTTGGGTAATGATGACGTCACTATTTTCTTAACGCGAATACACTATAATTAACATTGACAGTCACAAAACTGCGTCGCTACTGCGTCTCTGCTGTGTGGCACTCGGCTAATATTTTGATCTGTAACAGTTGTACCTCGATGGTGCTTCAGTGGCAACTTAAAGTACAGAAATGTCAATAGTGGAGTACCAAATATAAGGCTATTGAACTGACATTGACGGACGTTTGATTGGTGGAATAGCTTTTTTGTATGTCAGTCGCAAAAATACTTCAGATGTAGTTCGATAGCACTTCAGTGACCTAAATTTGTTAGTGGAGTGCCAAAGTGTCAAGTTACGGCCACTGAAGTATTACAGTAACGATACTGTAGTAATATTGTGCATACAATGCATTAGTGGAGTAAGGACCCAGGTGTCTATCTCCGCAATTTCGAAGGCAGTAATTCTATGGCCACTTGAGCCCACGTATTGACCAAGTAGTGCTTAATTTGACAAGACCCATGTCCACTAATGCTGTTTGCAAAATATCAGGGCAATATCAGATCAGTAATAGTGCGAAGTTTTGTAGTGGATTAGAAAAAGTGACAAATTTCGGCATTTTGAAAGCGTAATTTGACACTTGGTGATATCAATGGTGAATTATGACAGTTTCGTCATTCATTAACAATTTCACATTTTTACTGAAGTGATTTTGAACTATGATTGTGTTAAAAACGCATTAGTAGACTTGAAGCTTTGTCAAATTGAGTACTGACTACCTAGTCAACACGTGAGTTCACATTTCTTCGTTTCCACCACAGCGCCCCTGTCAGATTCTTCTCTGACTACCCTCACTGCTACGTTTTTATCAATAACGCGCGGTGTAGGCACTACATTCACAGTATCTTGTGGCTTCACACAATCACGCTGAGCCGAATGTCGATCTATTAGGGTATTCCACGCCACAGACAGTTTGTAACCCCCTTCACGATTGAATGTGCTGTGCTTTTTTATTGAAACGTCGGGTTAATAATAAAGGTAAGTTTATTATTGAAAAACTTACGAGAGTCCCGTTAGTTATTAATTATGAGTTCAAGGTGGCTATAGAATTACTGTCTTCCCAATTGCGGAGATAGACACCTGAACCTCTGACCATCCCCGCAAGGATATATGGTTGTAAAAGTGTATTCTATATAGACTAGGGTGCAAATCTATTAATGCTTTCTAGCAAAATCGCAGGAAATGGACACCTGAACGACGACCTCCGTTGGTTGAGCACCTTAACGCTAATCGTGAGGCCCCGGGTTCGATTCCCGGTGGAGGCAGAAGTAAAGAACTACGCGTTTCTTCTGCTTTCTAGTCTGGTTGTTGATTATATATGCTATATATGTATTTATATATATATGTTTGTTAAATATACGTTACACAAGTCTTAAGCGAACATACCGAATTTTATTATTATTATACCTGAACAAGGTTAATGATCGTGTACATGTTTGTCTTTTAGTCATAAAAGCTATAAAAAAATTAATTAGATTAAGTAAATGTCATAGGTAATATAATAATGTAAGTGTATAATAACATTGTAATTAGAAATAAATAGTTAAAATATCGATAATTCAATACTATTGTTAAGCCAAAATTTAAATTATTTTAGTTTTGATCGAAATACTATTGTATGCCAGAAGAGGCAGCCCATGCTGAGACTAATTGTAATAATTGTACACCCGATTTACGCATGTGCAACTACTAAAGTTTCGTGAGTTACGGTGAGGGAAAACATCGTTCGTCGAACAGGTAATAGTTAGTGCTTGTAAATGGCGACATGGCTGACTACCTGTCACATTGAGTACTGACTATTAGTCAACACGTAGGTTCGAGGTGTCCATAGAATTACTACCTTCGCAGTTGCGGAGATGGAAACCTGAACCTCTGACTCCGCAAGAGTTATGGTCGTGAATGCGTTTGTTTGTTTTGTGACAAGTAAAGTTTCTTTGTGTTTGTCAAGTGAGTATCAAATTTCACAGTCTCAATAGTATTTTCAGTTAGAACTTTACAATATAATATATTTTTATTTGTTTATAGAAGTGCTGGTACGTATTTAAGGGTTTGTCGGAATATCAGCGTTGGCAGTGTGAATTTCACACAATCAACATTAGCTGAGACAAATCCTATTCACACTTGCGCGGGGTTGCCATGTGCGCTTGGTTCCATAAATGCAAATTATTATATAATTAATTCTTTTCTGTATTTGTGTATATGCTGCGTATAGTGTGAATCAAAGGAATTTTATTTTATAGTTTTAAGAGATTCGCGATTTATACTCATGATTAATAACTAGCGGGACTTATCGCGTATGTTTTTATATACTAAAGTTACCTTTATTAACCCGACGTTTCGGCTACGTTGCAGCAGCCATGGTCACGGGCAGACTGACGACGCATATTTCTTCGCCTCCAACGCAGCGCCCTGTCAGATTCTTCTCCGACTACCCTCACTGCTTCGTTTTTATTAAACACACGCGACCTACACACTACACTCACAGTATCTTGTGGCTTCACACGATCATGCTGAACCGAATGCTGAATGTATTTTATTTTCTTTAAATTTCCCAGGCATGAAAGTGACTCCGCCCTTTGCCAAGCCGATCTTCCTGAAAGGGATGACGGTTGAAGGGACGGAGAAGAAGGACGGATCCAAGGTGGTGATGGAGTTCCAGCTGCCAGACTTCCAGCTCAACTTTGAGTTCACCTTCAAGAGGAACTCTTGGACTTTGAGTGAGTATACTCGTACTTCACTACATAGTATGAAACAAAGTCGCTTTCTCTGTCCCTATGTCCCTTTGTATGCTTAAATCTTTGAAACTACGCAACGGATTATGATGCGGTTTTTTTAATAGATAGAGTGATTCAAGAGGAAGGTTTATATGTATAATAACATCCATTAAATAGTGGAGTAGGCTATATATTTTATACCCCTGCGAAGCCGGAGCGGGTCGCTAGTAAACAATAAACATAACATACGCTTCAAGATTTGTGTGTATACAATCTCTTTTTTGGTGGCGGAGTAGTAAAAGGTTTCTGTGAGCCAGTTGTCTTCTCCAACCTTCTTTTATCCGGCAGAGAACCAAGGTAGTAGACATTGTCTATCGATGTTGCAAGCTTAAGTGGCAGTGGGCCAGGTCACGTTTGTCGCAGAAACCGACGACCGTTGGAGCAAAGCGGTTCTCGAATGGCGACCGCGTTTCGGTAATCGTAGTGTAGGACGTCCCCCTTGCTAGATGGATATATGACCTGAAAAAGGTCGCTGCTAGTGGTTGGCTGAGAGCCACCAGTGATGGTGTTTTGTGGCGTAACCTTGGAGAGGCCTACGTCCAGCAGTGGACTGAGATAGGCTGATTGATTGATATTGTTTATTATACACTAACCTAACCTACTTAGATTACCGTTGATAGGTAACATAAAGAAGTCCAATCTGCCAAAAAAACTCTCATAGACAGCGCCCAACGTGATAAGCAGTCAACCGTATAACGACTGTAAATTATGGTTTCGCGAAAGAAAAATAGATTTATAAATTTTATTTATTGCTACATGCTCGAATCGGAATGAGGAAGTGAATGAATGAATTAGGAAGTGATTGAGCATTAGAGTGAATAAGAACGTTATAAGTAAGACACAAGAAGCACACGAACAGAGTAAGTAAGCGAATGACCCTCCATCCCGCTACGCCTCTTACAGGCTCGGTGGTGCTGCTAGAGGAGGGCGAAGAGGTGGGGCGCACGCACCTGGGGCCAGCGGACCCAAGGGCTACGCGTACGAGTGCGGAGCCCCTCCTCATACACACTCGCTCATAGCACACGGGTGGACGAAATGTGACACTGATATATGGGGAAGCTACTTGTATAGCGTTGGTTGATGGTGCTTGTCAATGACGATGGGACACTATCTGTCATGTAACATGCTGTCTTTCGAGTGAAACATGCATTTGTGTCCATAGAACCACTATGCACTACTTGATAAGGTGTAATAAAAGATAAGGTGTGAATTTAAAATGTAAGCATTCATGAGACATTGTATGTGATTGACGTACGTGAATGAGTGAGTAAGTTAGAAAGTGAATCTGTGAGTGAGCAAGTTTGGGAATGAGTCGTATTGACGTATGCATACACTATAGTATATATCTAAGTAAGTTACGTACAACGTACGTACGTGGATTGATACAGGCTGATGATGATGAAGTTACGTACACATTACACACTGGAGTCAAGTAAATGAGTGATTGAGTACATAGACGTATGAGCAATGACCCCTCCATCCCGCTACGCCTCTTACAGGCTCAGTGGTGCTGCTAGAGGAAGCTGAAGAGGTGGGGCGCACGCACCTGGGGGCCAGCGGACCCAAGGGCTATGCGTACGAGTGCGGGGAGCCCCTCGTCCTTAGGAACACGAGAGACTCCAGCGTGGTCAGTGCTGATCATTATTGGGTGAGTATTAGGATATCTAATCTATGGCGACCATGTCTCGGTAAACGTAGTGTAGGACGCCCCCCCTGCTAGATGGACCGATGACCTGAAAAAGGTCACTGGTAGTGGTTGGCTGAGGGCCACAAGTGATCGTGTTTTGTGACGTACTCTTGGGGTAGCCTACGTCTAGCAGTGGACTGACATAGGCTGATTGATTGATTGATGACCTCCGTGGCATGAAAGGTTATACCAACTACTAATGCGTTTTAACAATGGTAAATCAATATCGCTACAGTAATAGTGTGAAGTTGGTAGTGGAATAGCCAAAGTAACAAACTTCGCCATTTAATGCTACAGTGAGTACAGGGTTTAAATCCCGCTTGAGCATATACCAACGGAAATGAAGTTTAATGACTTTCTAGGTACATTTTCGAAATAATACCTTTGCGTAATACACCAAATACTAAAGTGAGGGAAAACATAGTGAGGAAACCTACTTGTTCCCCGAATAGGTAATAGTTTTATTGAACTACTATCCTTATTTGTCTGTGGTTTTAGGTTTTCCCCTACGGCGATGTGTTTCCAACTCTCAGAAGACTTAGTGATCTAGTGAGTATTACATTTGAAGAACATATCTGTGGTTAAAGTGTCATCACTGGCAATATTTTAACCTGGCTATTAGTAGCACCTATAGAACACATTTTCATAATAAAAAGGGTAGGGTAAAAAGGTATAAGTATGGTAAAAAAATAATTTCATTTGAATTTTTCAACAACATATGGGTATTATATTATCCGTTCATTGAGTAAATGCGCTCATGGCTATTACAAATGCGTCATAGAAAATAAGAATCAGTAAGGTCATCACAAAAGGAATAGTCAAAGTATATAATTACAATATGGCCTAATGGAGCGGATGGATGAAAGGAGGGTTTCAAAAGGAATCTATAAAGCCAATGTGAAGGTAGAGTTGGATGGCCGGTCGCGTAGAACTTAAAGATCAAATTGGAGACATTCTTCTCAAGGCGGGTGTAGCGTGAAGAACAGAAGAGCATGTAAGAAGGTTAATGGGTGTGAGTGAAGCAAGAGATTTGTCACCCGTTCCAGGTGGCCTAATAGTCTCTGCTATGTCTACAGGTGATAGATTACCAAGATGCAGAGGTGAACGCTGACGCAGTGATACAGAACTCTGGAAGCGGTGATGGGGATTCCCAGGCCCTTGATGATGATGATGCAGATGACATTACCACGAGGCAATTAAACTCCAGCGGGGCTAATCCACCGAGGAATAAACCTAAAGGTGGGTTTTTGAGGTCACACAAATGTTGACGAAGGGTTAACGATCAGGTACCAGGTCTACTAATGCGATCTATTAAATGATTACTCATTGTTTCCCAAATTTCACTTATTAAACTAAGAAACTGATCTGGTGTGATTATCTAGCGGTTTAGCTGTGATCGCCAACAAAATGTACGTGCTCTCACGCTGGCATTCGCAAAGACTGCTCGCGATCTATTGAAACTCGCTACTCGCGGAGGCAGCGTAAATTCTCCATATAAAAATGTATGGTGAGATGGCGGCCTAAAATTGGTCGTTTTATGCTTACAAAAACTACAGTATTATGAATAAAACAGCTCCTAATATGTTTTTAAATTTTAAAAATTTAATCGAACTATAATTTAACTCATTTTCACCAAAAAATGACGTTTACGCCAAGTGCACCGTTAGGTGTTAGTATATATGTATGTCTAATAACTAACGGGACTTATCGCGTAAGTTTTTATGTAATAAAGCTACCTTTATTAGTTCTGCCCGTGACCAAGGCTGCAACGTAGCCGAACCGTCGGGTTAATAATAAAGGTAACTTTATTATATAAAAACTTACGCGATAAGTCTCGTTAGTTATTAATCATGAGTATAAATCGCAAATCTCTTAAAAATAAAAAAGCGGCTGTAGCCCAGTGGGTAAGACGTCGGACTTCGTATGAGAAAAGTCCGGTTCGAATCCCGACTCTGGCATGTACGAGTATCAATGAATGAAATTTAAATATGTGTTTTTCATTTACGTACATAATTTACAGTCGCTAACGGTAAGGGGAAAACATCCTGAGGAAACCTGCCTATCCCTCAGGATAGGTAATAGTCAGTGCCTGTATACGGCGATACGGTTCTCTACCTATCACGTTGGGTGCTGTCCATCTAGTGATACGCGGGGCTTCGAATGACTCATACCTAACATGCCTTCGAAATTTCGGAGATGGACATTCAAGCCTCTGACTTCCCCCGCCATAATAAAAAAGGGAGTGTGTATACACAAGTCGTGAAGCGTATGTATGTATCTTAAAACTACATATGTATGTCTAGTCTCTTTATCCCCTCTTTTAGGCAACGTAAATTGTTCCCCCTACTTCACCACTGGCGGTTTGATGGTCCTGTTCGTGACAGCAATTCTGCTGATCATACTATTCGTCGGTATTAGTTTCCTGATGCGTGTCAAGGCGAATAATAGATACGATGACACGTTTACGACGAAGCCGCTCAAGCTTGGTGAGTGTATATATTTATTTGGACATAGATAGAACAATATATTTAAATTTGTCCAAGAGTGGAGACCGCGTCTCAGTAAACGTAGTGTGGGGCGCCCCCCGGCAAGGTGGGAAGACGACCTGCGCAGGTTGGCCGGCATCGAATGGATGCGAACGGCCATTGACAGGGAGAAGTGGCGTCATTTGGGGGAGGCCTATGTCCAACAGTGGATTCAGACAGGCTGATGATGAGATAGAACAATAAAAAGATTCAACAACAATAACAAATACACATTTTAAAATATTTTCACATTTCTTGTCTGCAGGTTTTTACGAAATGCCAATAGTTTAATTAATCTAATTTATTATTATTATTTTTTTAACATCTAATTTTAAGGACAATTTTTCGTGTAAAAATGTTTTTTTGATTTTGATTTCTATGATCCTTTTATTGAATAAAAAGCATTTCATTGCTTTTTAATAAAACGGGACTTATCGCGTTTATATTATAAACAAAGTATTGCCTTTGTTACCCGACGTTTCGGCCATGTTGCAGTGGCGTCTGTCATGAGTCAATGTTACGAAACAGGAGCCCAAGTCTACTGATGCGTTTTAGCACAAACGCAGGTCAATAGCAGATCAGTAATAGTGTGAAGTTGGTAGTGGATGACCAGAAGTGTCAAATTTCACCAATAGATACGCTAAAAGTGTCAAATTACGCGTAAATATAGTGAAATTTGTCACTTTTTGTCATCCAATACCAACTTCACATTATCACTGAACGGATATGCAACAAGCATTTGTAGACTAAGGGAAGGTTGTGGTTTGTAAGAAGATATAGTGATCACACAAGTCATAATGAATTTGTCAAGGGGCTAGTTCAATTGGTGTAATAGTGTGCCAAATATTATAATTATTAATGTCATATTTTATTTTTACAGGTCGCGAGTAAAACTATTTATTTTAAATATAGACATGCAAGGAAATTTTAACAAATGTAAAGTGTGTAACACACTGGAGCATTTATCTATTTAATTTCGCGTTTAAGCTGGTATGAGAAGTAGAAAATAGTGAAGGAATATTAAGTTTATAATTATTCTGTAATGGCGGAGTAAGTGATATATGGCCACACTGTACTGTTACGTCACTGAAAAGTCAGTAGAATGTCAAGTGTCATAAAAAATTAATATAATGGTTTGTTGGTTCATAGAGATCCCGCCACATAAGGTTGGCAGTTGGAGGCGTCGCCACAGTCGCGTAATTCAGTGTTACCAGTAAACACCGCCAAAACTAGCACTCACTGTGCCATACGGCTCGATACATTATAGGTTTCATTTGTAACGGTCTTTGGTTGCAGAGCTATAAACTCAAATAAAACAAATTAATATATCAAAGTCAAAATATGTTTATTAAACTATTTCAAACATGATTAATAATTAACGGGACTTATCCTTCTTATTATATATTACATATATTATGTGTTCCTTCACTCTGTCCGCAATAGACCGTTTAGTGTGTTCGACGTAGGATTTCCCACAGCTGCAATCAATCTTATACACACCCTTATATCTTATATCATGAGTATAAATCGCGAATCTCTTAAAACTATTATTTTAAACATGGCACTGAGCATTGTCTTTACATATTTTTTACCGAGGTTAGATCAGCGGAGACCCTAGCTTGGAGAAAGAACTAACAAGAAAACTCCGGAAATCAATTTATTATAATCACCCTTAACAAACATAAAAATTACAAAGAGTGGGCAAAAAACACAACGCTGGTAATACTAAATTTACCTTTCATACAAAATAACACGCAATGGCGGTAACGTCAAATTTAGTTCCAAGTTTGGCTACTGCCACCTTATGTGGCGGGATCTCTAAAACTTGTCTTATAGAGTACCCGCCACATAAGGTGGCAGTTGGAGGCGTCGCCACAGTCGCGTAATCCAGTGTTGCCAGTAAACACGCCAAAACTAGCACTCACTGTGCCATACGGCTCGATACATTATATTGAGGTTTCATTTGTAACGATCTTTGGTTGCAGAGCTATAAACTCAAATAAAACAAATTAATATACCAAAGTCAAAAGTCAAAATATTTTTATTCAAAATAGGCCCTATCATAAGCTCTCTTTGAAAGTTATTTTATGATCTAAGTACAAATTAAAAAAACTATATATTGACAAAAGGAATATATATGAGTGAAGTGGAAGGGCGGTTACGTAGGGGCCGGCCTAATAAGACATATATGTAACAGTCAGATAGACGCTATATTGAAAAAAGGTGACGTTAGGAGTACCTATAACCGCCGAGAGTGTATTAGAGAATGTATGAATGTCAATGAAGCGAAAGTGGTCTGTCAGGATCGGGACAAATGGGGATCCGTGATCTCTGCCTACCCCTCTACAGGGAATCAGGCGTGATGTGTATGTATGTATGTAAAAAAACTATTTCAAACATGGCACTGAGCATTGTCTTTACATATTTTTTACCGAGGTTAGATCAGCGGAGACCCTAGCTTGGAGAAGAACTAACAAGAAACTCCGGAAATCAATTTATTATAATCACCCTTAACAAACATAAAAATTACAAAGAGTGGGCAAAAAACACAACGCTGGTAATACTAAATTTACCTTTCATACAAAATAACACGCAATTGCGGAAACGTCAAATTTAGTTCCAAGTTTGGCTACTGCCAGCTTATGTGGCGGGATCTCTAAGTCGTATTTACTTTAATAAAGTTTTATTCTTTTATTTAATGTTTTGTTAAGTTATTTAAAATAATAAATACTTATAAATAGAAAATGGTTATTTAATTTTCACAGTTTTACATGTTAAAACCAAATGTAATCCTATTTTCTGAATTCCTATGCTTTAAAATAGTTGCTAAACGGTAACGGTGATTGGTTATATAGTCTGGCTAACGAAAGTAGATACTGAAAAAGCGCGGCAAATTTAAAATATATTAGCATTGCAACCCTAAAATAAAAAGGAAAGGCGGAACAACTCACTTTGATACTTTGACATTTATTTTTATTTTACTAGTGGATGCTTCCAATTTTGTCCGCGTTATGACGTGATTAAAAGTAGCTTATATAACTTGTTATCTCTTTATTAACTCCATACCAAACATCACACGGATACGTCACTCCATTGTAGCGTATTAAAGGAACAAAAAGAACAAACAAAAAATAACTTAAACGAATATGTACTTACTTAATTAAAATAAAAAAAAATCAAGACATTTTGACCATACTGACCTAACCTAACTATATGCAAGTCAACCATAAAGAAACATCAACAACACGCCAACTTCGGCGTCAGAAATGGGAATACCATACACTAATTCTGATTTTACCAAATTTTTCGGAAAACAGATCTTTAAAATAAAATTGCCAAGTTTTTCTCTACCTAATTAGTTAAGATATAGTGTACCTAATTACTTAAGCTATTTATTAGACCAACGTAAGGCTTACTGTAGCTCTTGAAATGATCCAACACGTACATACGAAACTTATTTTCGCAGACGTACGAATTTTTAAAACTCATTTTATAAAATGTTCAGAATGAGTTTGTTTTAAAAATGCAATTTTGGAATTAATAGTTGCTAAGTACTTTCTACTTAAAATACCCCAAATTGTAGGGTAAATATCCGATGGTAGGAACACTTTAGTGTTGTCATATAAAAAGTTTGCAAAATTATCCAGTATCTACTTTCGTTAGACTATATTAAATTCTATAAAATTTATTTTATAGGAAAGACAATCATATAAGTACACAAAAATATTCATATTCTTTGGAGAAACTAAGTGACAGCAAAGGCTGTATTAGGTATTATAAAGTGATATGACTGAATTCTGTTTTAATTTTTCTCTAAAAGAATTTACAGTAATGATTTCTAAATCGAATTAAAAAAATCTGAGCTTTGTAATTAATAAAAGCCATTATTAAAGCTTTAATGCTATATAACTTTTATATAAGTTGGTCGGCGAGTTTTTTTCCATCCCAAAGAGTTAAAAAAAGGATGAATAATGGTCGTATATTTAACGAATAAAGAATATTATTGGTTATATAATAAATTCTTTGTCCGTCTGTATGCTGCTTTACCCATAGACAAATAGCGAGTTTGACAGGAAGATTCGAGAGGCTGGTTTGTCTATGGCGCTGGATAAAAAAAATCTCGTTCTTTCAGAAAATTGCATCACCCACATGTTTCTGTGTGAATTTTAATTTTGTGATAAATTGTTTCACTAAACGTGATAAGTAGCGGAGGGTGTTCCAAACAATTTGCACAAAATGCTGGGAGCGACTAGGGTGTTCAGCCGCAAGGCTTTCGAGTGTACCGGCTTCAGTTCCGATATTTACACCCCGAGAAACTTCTCATCCGTTCTGAAAGGAGTGAGTACAAATTTTAAAATGGTGAAATATCTATTTTTATAAAACCTCTTCCATTTTATTCATATTATATCTTAAAAATTTAAGATTTCACAACAATTACATTGATTTATATCAAAATTCCTTTACCCGGCGTGAAGCCGCATGGATTATTTCGTAATACATTTTCAAGCGTCTGTAATTCAATTTCTCCATTATTTCCCTTTCAGACGGCTGGACCAACAGTTCCAATTTACAGACAGGGCTTACAATGCCGCAACAAGTAAGTAATAGTGTTAAAAATAATGTTTACTCTCATAACCTCTTCAAGACGATATGGTTCCAAAGTACATCGATAGTTCCCCGATTTCTTTTATTCAAGCTAAATTACTCAAGAAATACTATTTATTTATCATCACCGAGTGTATATGCCGCGGTTTATAGATGTCAATGAACCCAAAAGCGGTTTGTCAGAATCTGGTATCATGGGGGCTCTTATCTCTGCCTATCCCTCTATATTGCAACAGGCGTGATAGAATGTAGTATAATTATAGTAAATGTAGTCACTATTATTGAGTACAAATGTAATTTCATCATCTTTTTCACATAACTATTCAAGAATATTCTAATTATGTGCCTATTACATAGGATTCTTGTAAGATTTCCTCGTAGTCAAGAACATGGCTACTATATACTCAGTTGTCTTTTTCTATGCATTTCTTTATATCTAATAGTTAATTATAGTTGTTACTATGGGGTGGAAATCCTTTATGCTATGTCTTTAAAGCTCTGTTGATGCTGACAAGAATGTAAGGACCTACTTAAATTTATGAATAATAAGAAAGAAAAGTATTAACTAACTTTTGCCAAAGAATAACTATTTTTAATACAGTATACATATACAGATAGAGGATTAACATACCTGTAGAAAGGTAGGGAGAGCTCATGGATCTCCATTTGTCCCGAACCTCTGACTACCCCGCAAGGATTAATAGTCGTGAATATGTTTGACTTTTTTAAAAATGAATCTCTGTTCTATGGTTGTGACGATATGTACTATTTGTACTAAAGTAACATTTTTTATTAATGCAGCTTTGTCACTAGGCTACGGGCACTGATATAATATTTCATAGGCCAGTTCAAGCATATTTTAAGGTTGTGACAGCATTGATATGAAAGTTTATGTATAGTTTTAAGAGATTCGCGATTTATATTCATGATTAATAACTAACAGGACTTATTGCTTAAGTTTTTATATAATAAAGTTTTCTTATTATTAACCCGACGTTTCGGCTACGTTGCAGCAGCCTTGGTCACGGGCAGACTTACGGGATAAGTCCGATTAGCTATTAATCATGACTTTATGTATAATTTCTTCATCAGGTCAGACACAGTGCGCGGGGCCGTCATCGGTATAGATTTGGGTACAACCAACTCTTGTGTTGCGGTGATGGAGGGAAAGACTCCCAAGGTATGTAGTAGAGTTGCATATGTATATTAATAGTTCTCTGCAGGGGTTTTTGGTAGACTTAACAAAATTTTAACACAAAAATTTTTTAATACTTTAATTCGCCATAAATTTTTTAACTTTATTCCTTAATTTGACATTCATCACTAAGGTTATGTCGGCTCAAGTACAAACACTAATGTTACACCAACGCCGCCAGCTGCTACAACCGAAGAAAAACAAAGTTGAAGCTACTATAGTCTATTCGCGTTAAGTAAATAGTGACATCATGATATATAGACGTTAAACTGACCAATGAGACGTTAGTAAATGAGAAAACAATTCACATTGACCAATTGCAGACGACAGTTGTCATGTCTCATTGGTCAAATCGTCGGGACATGATGACATCACTATTTTCTTAATGCGAATGAACTATAGTCTGCTCTTCCTTGTTCTTCGGTTTGTTCCAGTTGAGGATCCAAATATAATCCCAAAGCAAACATATTTAGCCAGTTTGCCATCGCAATTGACTAAATATTCTGCCGAAAATAATTATTTGTATTTTCAACTTTCACTGAGCTGCTGACTTTGTTGATGAACCATAGACGACTGTTTTAACAAAAGTTGCCAGAAAAATTAATGAATTGGAGTCAGTCAACAAACATATATTATTTCATTAATCGTCTAGTGGAATTGGCATATGTATAAAAATTACATAGTATTAACATATGTTTGAAAAAAGATAGGAGATACCATTACGTATGAATAAACTATGAGATACTGATAACCATCTTATATCTTATCTGCCATAGTTACATATAGGTTTTAACTCTGTTTTAGTTGGTTAGAGATAAAAGAAAATAACCTTACTCAAGTTAGTTATTATATAGTTACTCGTTATATCTAAATTAGCATTGATATTTACTTATATCTGTAACCCATACATTGTAAAATCAATGTCAGTTTCAATACAAGAATTTATTATTCTAAATGGTTATTATGAACATTATTTTAAAGTTACAAAGAGTAAAAAAATTATTTATTGTTATTACAAACATAATTTTTAAGTTAGAGAGTGTATAATAATTTTAAGTAAATTTACACTCATTGGTTTAGTGCATTGTCATTGGACTAAAGTTAGAGTGAATGTAGATATGTTTGAATGTAATAATAAAGATTTCTAGCTAGGTACATAGTATATTATATGTACGTGTTGACGACCATTTACCCTTACGGGGTAGTCAGAGGTTCAGGTGTCCATCTCCGCAATTCTATGGCCACCTCGAACCCACGTGTTAACCAGATAGTAAGTACTCAATGTGACAGGTAGTAAGCCATGTCGCCATTTACAAGCACTAACTATTACCAAGTTTCCTCACGATGTTTTTCCCTCACCATAGTATTCTAATAGACATTAATTATATTGCACCGTCGATCAGTACTCTGCGCTATGCGGTGATGACTTTTGCAGCGGTGCCAGACTAAATCACAGTTACCAGCTGGTCCCAGGAACGTTCCTTGGGCCTTCCTAGATTCTGTGAGACATTTTAGACTTACATAAGATAATACACACTTCAAGACTTGTGTATGTACATTCCCTTTTCTTTTATACATATTAAACTTTTTTAAATTTTGGATGACCTCCGTGGCGCGATCGGTTAGACACCTGAACGCTAATCGTGAGGTCCCTAAGATTCCCAGAGGCAGAGTTAAGAACAACGCTTTTCTACTGCTTTCCAGTCTGGTCGTTGATTATGTATGCTATATATATATATATATAAAATAATAATAATAATATTTTGACACTATTACACCAATTGAACCAGCCCCTTGGTAAGTACATTTAAGACTTGTGTTAAGGGTACTAGTCAACGTATATTTAAGAAATCTATACATATTATATACCAAGGGGCTGGTTCAATTGGTGTAATAGTGTCAAAATATTTTTATTATGATTATTTTTTATACACTTCTACTATAATATTTATCACTTAATATTCATCGTACATAGCAACATCAATATACAAATGCCAGTGCCATTAGGATTTAACAAAATACTTCATATTATGATTTTTCTGATACTTGTTTTTGATTGAAAATTTATTAATTTTTATGTTTATGTACTGTAAGGTTTTGATAAAGTCTACCATACCCTGTGACATTGTTTCCCAATTGAAGCAAATATCTTAAAACTCATGAAATAATTTTAATAGTTCACACATATTACTTTTTTCTACCATGTCTGTAGAAGAACCTACAACTGTGACAAAGTGATTCTCAAATAGCAGCTGGGTCTCAGTAGTCATTATTTAGGACACCTCCTGCTAGGTCCACCTATGATCTGAAAAAAATCGCTGTGTTTGACTGAGGGCCACAACTGATCGTCTCTTGTACCCTTGTAAAGACCTACGTCTACCACTAGACTGACATATATTGTCTTTTACCCAACAGGTAGTAGAAAACAGCGAGGGTTCCCGCACTACCCCGTCCCACGTAGCCTTTACAAAAGAAGGTGAACGCCTAGTGGGAATGCCAGCTAAGCGTCAGGCAGTGACAAATAGTGGCAACACGTTCTACGCTACCAAACGTCTCATTGGGAGGCGGTTTGATGACCCAGAAGTGCAGAAGGATATGAAGAATTTGTCCTACAAGGTTGTCAAGGCTTCGAACGGTGATGCTTGGGTGTCAGGTTGGTTTATTTATGTTTTATGTAGCAGATGAAATGAGATTGGTTTAGAGATTCATGATTTATACTCGTGGATAATAACTAACGGGACTTATTGCGTAAGTTTTTATATATTACTGCCCGTGACCAAGGCTGCTGCAATGTTTCATGGCGAAATGACGACTTTTTTTGCGTCGACGCGGTGAACTTTTTCAACTTTAAACCTCTGTCCTGTAAAGTTTGCTAAATGGCGTTTAAAACTGCGCCGTTAGGTGTCGATGTAAGATATTAACTATTTATGTTAAGACTGTTATGAAATATTTGAATGCATCTATATATGAAATAGATTTTGATTTCAGGCTAGTTTCTCTTTCTTAGTCTTGCCAGTTTTAGTATGAATTCCGTTATTGCATGATTATTTACACTATTCAAATTTCATTTACCAAACATTTAAGGAGACAAACTCTTTTTGTGTAAATTAGCCTCCACCGTTTAAATTTGTAAGGTTTTATTTATAAATATACATTATATGTTTATAATAACTTACAATATACATAAGCATATGTAGTTCATGAACAAATGTATTGCACCGTCGATCAGTACTCTGCGCTATGCAGTGATGACTTTTGCAACGGTGCCAGACTAAATCACAGTTACCAGCTGGTCCTAGGAACGTTCCTTGGGCCTTCCTAGATTCTGTGAGACATATATATCTTTAATACAATCTAATACAATCAATGTGAGATTTGAATTTAATATTACATACTGTATTGGTGGGTGTACGTAGTGAAGAACAGAAGAGCATGTGTGAGAAGGTTAATGGCCTTAGTCCACTAATGCATTATAGCACAACTGTGTAAATTATGTAATGATTTATTTATTTACAATAGTATAACATACCTTATAGGTAAATACCTAATGCGTATACATACATTATATAATATAATTACATAAATCATGGCTATGAAATACTTAAACTTTGCAAATTCATCCAACCCACACGAAAAGATATCGACGTTAACCGAGACCGCTTAATGCTTGAATGTTAATTCAATTTCTTAATCCTCCACATGGAATGGATGCGAACGGCCACTGACAGGGAGAAGTGGCGTCATTTGGGGGAGGCCTATGTCCAACAGTTGATGCATACAGGCTGATGATGATGAATCCTCCACAGGTACCGATGGCAAAGTCTACTCCCCGAGTCAGATAGGTGCATTCGTGCTGATGAAGATGCGGGAGACGGCCGAGGCTTACCTCAACCAGGGTGTGAAGAACGCAGTCATCACGGTGCCAGCGTACTTCAATGATTCACAGAGGCAGGCCACTAAGGATGCAGGTTAGTTGGATAAATGATACTTTGGTACCGTAATTAGAGGTCTCGAAATTCACAAAAATGTAACAAAAATTGGTTATCGCGGTTCTGTTCACCCGAAAAGGAATTACAGGACGTAAATGTAATAATAATAATAATTGAACATTATTACACCAATGGAACTAGTCCCTTGGTAAGTACATTTAAGACTTGTGTTAAGGGTACTAGTCAACGTATATTTAAAAAATGTATACATATTATGTATAGATAAATACATATATAGCATATATAATCAACGACCAGACTGGAAAGCAGTAGAAAAGCGTTGTTCTCAACTCTGCCTCCACCGGGAATCGAACCCGGGACCCCACGATTAGCGTTCAGGTGTCTAACCGATCGCGCCACGGAGGTCGTCAAATATATAAATATATCATCGTATACACTTGCTTAAGTTTTAATTGCTATAATTAAAGTAATAATAGGTTAAAAAAAAAGTAAAATGTAACTTTAGAAAGAGCGGGTCAACCCTAATACAGGCTTCATTAGCTTAAAAGGAAACCCATAATGTATTTTATATTGTAATTTCTAATTTCTAAAATAAACAATGAATTGAATTTGATTTTGAATTTTGGATGATATTAGAATATCTTCCTGGATAATTCGACTTAGGTCAGTTGTTTGGGGCTTGACTCTGTATTAGTGGGTTCAAATCCCGCTTGAGCATGTACCAATGGAAAGGAAGTTTAATGGATTTCTATGTGCATTTTCGTAATAAAAATACTACGGTGAGGGAAAGCATCGTGAGGAAACCTACCTGTTCCCGGAACGGGTAATAGTTAGTGCTTGTAAATGGTGACATGGCTGACCACCAGTCACATTGACTACTGACTATCTGGTCAATACGTGGGTTCGAGGTGGCCATAGAATTACTACCTTCGCAATTGCGGTAATGGAGCGAACTTCTGACTACCCTGTAAGGGTTAATGGTAGAGAACGCGTTTGTTTTTTGTATTTTGCCTCAATTATAAAAAAAAAATCACTAAAACTCAAGACCAACAACAACGATAAACAACAACGACCTCGGGCTAGGTAATAGCCAGTGCCTGTATACGGCGATACGGTTCACTACCTATCACGTGTGCTGTCTATCTAGTAAAACGCGGGCTTCGAGTGACCCATACCTAACATGCCTTCGATATTTCGGAGATAGGCACTGAAACTACCCAATCACAATAAAAAAGGGAGTGTGTATACACAAGTCGTGAAGCGTATGTGATGTAATATCTGCTGATGATGATGCGTATGTTGGACTACCTAGATGTGGTCTCTCGATGGTGACATGGCCTGTAACTAATAATAATAATCCTTTATTGAAAACTCCACAATACGTTAAATGACACAATAGTACCGACGAACAATTATTCAATAAAAATTAAATAAGAAAAATGTTATACAAGACTAAGTTATTATATTAAAATTACCAATCAGAATTAAATGTCAGTCAATTAGTGTGTGCCGTGGAGATCTCATATGGCGTCCAGCTCGGCTATCTATCTAATAAACTGTCATCATAGTTTTAACACCTAATTTTCAGTTTTGTTTGTGATGTGTTTATTGCCTAATAAATATATTATAATTTTTATTGCTTAATAAAGATTATTAACATACATACATACATACACATCACGCCTGATTCCCTGTAGAGGGGTAGGCAGAGATCACGGATCCCCATTTGTCTCGATCCTGACAGACCACTTTCGCTTCATTGACATTCATACATCCTCTCATACTCTCTCGGCGGTTATAGGTACTCCTAACGTCACCTTTTTCCAATACAGCGTCTACCTGACTGTTATATGTCTTATTAGGCCGGCCCCTACGTAATCGCCCTTCCACTTCACTCATATATATTCCTTAACAATATGATTATTAACAATATGACTATTTTCCGTTAATACAGGTCAGATTGCCGGTTTGAATGTACTCCGTGTGATCAACGAACCTACGGCCGCAGCGCTCGCCTACGGAATGGATAAGACTGATGATAAAATGTAAGTAAAGAGATAAAAAAACACATTATTCACAAAGGCACAAGACCAACGATGACAGAAACAAAACGGAACATAACAATTTGAGAGGCGCCATATGCTGGCCCCGGGCCCCTGCGAAAGGGATCCGTCTCAGTTACTTGCTAGCTGAAAGGGTAGCCTAATCTGCCAGCACTGATGTTATGACAGACCCCGACACGTCACGCAAACGCAAATTTTACAAAAAAACATATAATATACATATATAATCAATATCTGATCAATATCTGTTATATTAATAGTCCCGTGCACTAGTCTGGGATGCAAAAGAATGCTAACTAGCTGCCGTTCTTCCCGGCGTGTTGTAGGAGACGAAGGGACTAGGGGTATATGGAATCTATTAGGCGATGCGCGAACAACTGTTACTGTCAATGTTCTATGGGACATCACAACACCAATATTCGTGCTAATAAGTGACCTAAGAGATTACATCTACGAGGTACTGTCCACCCCGAAAGGGATAAGAGGACGTGAAAGTGTTTAAAAACAAAGGGGATACCGTAATATTACTGAAAAATTAAGAAAGGAAGTTATATATAAAGTGGGGTAGGCCGCGTAGAACTTATACAGATCGAATTGGAGACATTCTTCTCAAGGCAGGTGTTAAAAGTGAAGAACAGAAGGGCATGTATGAGAAGGTTAATGGGTGACGTTAGGAGTATCTATAACCGCCGAGTGTGTATGAGGAAATGTATGAGTGTCAATGAAGCGAAAGTGGTCTGTCAGGGTCTGGACAAATGGGGATCCGTAATCTCTGCCTAACCCTCTACAGGGAATCAGGCGTGATGTGTATGTAAGTGAAGCGTGTGTTCTTAGCACATGTAACCCAACATACAATTGTTAGTATTCAATAGGGGTCGTACGTACGTATACCTTACATGCCTTCGAAATTTCGGAGATGGGCATTCAAGCCTCTGACTACCCCGCCATAATAAAAAAAAGGAGTATGTTCACACAAGTCGTGAAGCGTATGTTATGTTATGTTCGATTTCGTTATAGGGGTCGATTTTAAGACCTGTTTTACCCCCAAAATCATTGCTTACAAAAATCCACTTTCAGAACCCCTGCCCTATATAATAAACTAGCGACCCGCTCCGGCTTCGCACGGGTATACAATATATAGCCTACTCCACTATTTAAAGGATGTTATTATACATATAAACCTCCCTCTTGAATCACTCTATCTATTAAAAAACCGCATCAAAATCCGTTGCGTAGTTTCAAAGATTTAAGCATACAAAGGGACATAGGGACAGAGAAAGCGACTTTGTTTTATACTATGTAGTGATTTGTCCTTTTCCAGTTTGGTCTCTGGAATATTCATTTATGACATTATTTAGATGATATGGTCTAGTCTGACGTATAAAGGATGCTGACTAACTGCGGGACCAGTGAAATGAAATGAAATTCTTTTTTATTCAATATGAGGATCATAAAATCACTTATTGAAGGTCAAAAAAAAAAAAAAACATTTCCATCGGAAAAGTTGTCATTACAGTTAATCAATTGAAATAAAAATATTAAATAAATCTTATTAAACTAATGGCATTTCGTAAAGCAAAATCCTGCAGAGAAGAAATGCCAAGAAACTCTGCAGACATATTTCAATACAATACAACTTAATTAAATAATCCATCAGAATGAGACTGCAGCCTGACTAGCAACCAACGAATATTATGAGCAACATATTAAAGGTGTCCCAATAAGAACATGCATCGTGAGGCTGCAATCACACCAAGATGAAACGTCACATAACATCATTTAGATAATCTTTCACTTTGTAGTAGCCCTTCTCGATCAACGTCGCTTTAGTGCAAACTTTAAATTTGTCTAGAGGTAAGGACTTTATAGACTCTGGAAGTTTGTTATACATTTTTATGCCCAGGCCCATAAACGAATTGTTTATTCTTTTTAGTCTCGAGCCACTATAATACAACTTGTTTTTATTGCGTGTGTTACAATTATGCATGTCTCTTACAAGCCTGTAATCATTAATATTTTTTTTAACATAGACTAAGTTATCATATATATATTGAGAAGCCACAGTGAGTATATTTATTGTCTTAAACACATCTCTTAAAGATTCACGAGGGCCCATACAGTAGATCGAGCTCTCTTCTGCAGCACAAATACTGAATTTATATCAGCAGAATTGCCCCACAAAAGAAGCCCGTATGACATGACGCTATGGAAATAACTAAAATAAACAAGTCTCGCGGTATTCACGTCAGTCAAGCGTCTTATTTTCCTAACCGCATAGGCTGCAGAACTTAGCCTTTTCGCCAGACCACCGATGTGCTCACTAAACTGTAATTTTGAGTCCATTGTGACTCCTAAGAAGGTAGTGGACCCCGCAATATCTAAAGCCACATTATTAATTACGATGCTAGTAGTTGAGCTCCTAACATTTGGCAAAGTAAACCGAACACATTTTGTCTTATTACAATTAAAAGCAAGATTGTTTATTCTAAACCATTGTTCCACCTCTGAAATCATCCCACATATTCTCTCTGTTTCGTCTTTTCCTCTGTTAACTTTAAACAATATAGAAGTGTCATCCGCAAACAACACCATGTGGCAACGGCCCTGACTTAAATAAGGTAAGTCATTTATATAAACTAAGAAAAGGAAGGGCCCAAGAATGGAACCCTGCGGAACCCCCATAGCAGCCGAGCTGCCGCTCGATCTAGCTCCGCCGAATTCAACACTCTGGATCCTTCCCCCCAGGTAACATGCAATTAGATCCAGTGCCCTATCACCTATACCGTAATGCTTAAGCTTCATGATCAGAGTTTTGTGGTCCACACAATCGAACGCCTTAGAAAGATCGCAAAAGACACCCAGAGTATCCTTTGCTTCCTCCCAAGACTCAAATATATATTTCATAAGATCAACCCCAGCATCTGTTGTTGATCGACCCTTTGTAAAACCAAACTGTTGCTTATTAAAAATATTATAACGGTTAAAATGTACTAGCAATTGATTTAGAATAACTTTCTCAAATATTTTGCTAAAAGCTGGTAGTATTGAGATAGGACGATAGTTAGCAGGGTCAGTGGTACTACCAGATTTAAATAATGGAATGATTTTACCGTATTTCATCTGATCAGGAAACTCTCCGCATTTAACACATTGATTAAATATAATGTTCAACTCAGGTGCAACTAAATCTACAATGGTTGAATAAACCTTTACTGAATGGCCCCACAGATCAGATGTTTTCTTTTTCTGGAGTGATTTAAAACATTTGATGACATCTATAGTACTGATTTCTCTGAAACTAAAAGCACTGTCACATTTCGGCACATTCTTTTCTAATATATATGTAGCACTCTCTGAACAAGCATTTAGTGGCTTAGTTATTGAGACAGGAATATTAGAGAAAAAATCCTGAAACAACACACTTGAGATCTGCTGATGGTCTGTGATTAGTGTTGTAAAGAACTCGAGTCTTTGAGTCCTAAATTTAGAGCTCGACTCTGCATTACACGACTCGACTCATAACAATAAGACTCTTAAAAATAAAGAACTCAAGTCTATATGAGCTCTTGAACGCGAGACTCGAGACTCGAGTCTTCTTTAGCGCTCGAGTCCTTTTTACGCGCCGAGTCGCGCTCGAGTTCTTTTCCGCTTTGAGTCATTCTTTTTAAAGCAGCCAATAAAAGGCTATTTTTGTGAGATATACATACCATACCAAACAAATAAACTCTTCAGCTTTATTATATAAGTATAGACATTTATTCTAAATAAATCACTGTCAGCATTTCGAAGACCAGTTTGAAGAAGACTCGAGCTCTTTTAAGACTCGAGCTCTTTTAAGACTCAAGCTCTTTATAAGACTCGAGTCACTCGAGTTCTATTTAAGGTTTCGAGTTCAATAATGGCGCTCGAGTCTTCATGATAGGACTCAGACTCGGCTCGACTCAAGACTCCGAGTTCAGTTAGTTCACTGAGTCTTAGAAAATTGAGTCGAGTCTATCGAATAAGACTAAAAGACTCGAGTTCTTTACAACACTATCTGTGATTACATTTTTACCAACTATAAGTTTTGGTTCATGAACGTGAGAGACATCTTTACCACTTTCAAGTTTAATTGTGTTCCAGGTTTCCTTCACAACATTAGTGGCATTTTTTATTTTATTCTGTATGTACAATTTTTTGGCCTGAGCACAAACTTTTTTGAAGACCTTAGAATAACTTCTTATATAGTTCTGAAAATCTGGGCAATAATTAACAGATTTTTCTTTATATAGTTCATATAATCGCTGTCTACTAATTTTTATACCTCTAGTTGCCCAATCACAGAAAGATCTTTTAGTGAAAGACTTTTCGGTGACACCTAAACTTAATCATCTGACCATGGTGGTCAGAGCTAATGTCCGTAACAAGTTCTGTATGTGACAAACTAAAATCGCTAAATATATTGTCAATACAAGTAGAGGAGGTGCTTGTGATTCTAGTTGGTTGACCAAAATTATGTCTCAAATTGTAACTTAAAAATAAAGTTAGAAAATTTATACAAACCGTAGTGTCCTCAAGTATATTAACATTGAAGTCACCACACACTATCAGGCGCTTACATTTCTGAAGTAGCCTAAGAAGCACTTCCTCCATACATTTTTCAAAGTCTAAATAGTTTGAATTGGGCGGTCTGTAAACACACAAAATTATAACATCCTCCATCTCTATACATGACAATTCTATTACTCGCTCAATAGAGAAACTAACAATATCTTTCCGTTCCTTAAATTTAATATCATTATGAACCAATATTAGGGAGCCCCCACGAATTGCACTGTTCCTACAATATGAACTTGCAACCTTGTGGGCTCTAAAACCAAACATTAATTGATAGGACCTCGCCCAATGCTCTGTCACACAAAATATTCCTACCCCACAAGAAACCAAAAAAAGCTCAACTTCTAATTCTTTACCTAATAAACCTTGTATGTTCTGATGCACTAAAGTGACGGCAGGCGCTACTACCAACTTATTTAATTTGCCAGAGTCTATCTCTTTTGTCTGCTTTATTATTATTATGCTTTATTAGTTCCTGCTGGATAGATATTAAACGTATATATATTATGATTAATAACAAACGGGACTTATCGCGTATGTTTTTACACCATGGCTGCTGCAACGTAGCCGAAACGTCGGGTTAATAAAGGTAACTTTATTATTTAAAAACATACGCGATAAGTCCCGTTTGTTATTAATCATGAGTATAAATCGCGAATCTCTTAAAACTATAGTATATATATAAACGTCTTTAAATCCCTTTCGGGTGAGTCGGGACAGAGAAAGCGACTTTGTTTTATACTATGTAGTGATAATTTTGGTTCACAGCATAGCGGTATATGACCTGGGTGGCGGTACCTTTGATATCTCGGTGCTAGAGATCCAGAAAGGTGTGTTTGAGGTGAAGTCCACGAACGGTGACACCTTGCTCGGAGGCGAGGACTTTGACAATGTGATCGTCAACTTTCTGGTGGATGAGTTTAAGAGAGATGTGAGTATTTGTGGTTACTATTTCGCTGCTTTAAAACTAAACTGAAGAAACTCGAAAAACATTTTATCTCAAAAAGATTAAATAATAAGTATATAAAACATATCGACGGTAGAAAAGCTACTTTGCTGAACCACCACAGGGTAAACTTTACAGTAGAGAGTTTTAAAGATAAAATAAATGGGAAAAAAATCATTGAAAATCCATTTTTAATGCTATTCTCTTGGGGTTTTTTAGCTTTTTTTTATTTATTTATGTTTTACGTAATTGTAAAGTAATAATTTGAAAAACATGTCGCCGAACAAAATAATGTGTCACTTAAGCAAATCATACTGAAAAAATGTTAAGGCTAATTTGCTTCTATCCTGTAATGTAACAAATCATGTCGTGACTTATTTGCTTATGTGCCGGTCTCGTCAATTTGTATTATCTTATCGCTGAATTTCATTGAATTTAAGAGCAGGTTTAGGTTTAGACAAACTGCTTATATCCAATTACAAATGAAATATTAGTACGGCTGAATTGCTTATCTCCTCAACACCCAATATGTACGGTAAGGCTATTTCTCTGTTTTGCTTCTGTAGGTTTATTATGTCGAAGACAAATTGCTTATATTTGGTTGAACATAAATTGGTTTAGCTTAACTACAAGAAAAAAACGGTAATTGGTTTTATGTGCCAAAAACCTCAAAATAGTGCGAATTTTTTTATGTTTATCTGCCAACATTTCGTTATTCATCGGCTGCTGATCGACCACCAAAGTGCTCTGATCGGAACCAAACCCGGCTCATCTTAATGAAAAAAATCTGGCGATTCCAACAGTATATATAACTCATTTTCTTCAAAAGTGGTGGATAAGCAAGGTAGCCTTTCCAGCGTCGATATTAAGTTAATAAAAAGATAAAAAATGTATTTATATTTAATCATTTTTTTTAATTATATGCAATTTAATGTCAAAAATATATAAAACAAAGTTTTTTGCAAAATAGTGTTTTTTGAGTTTCTTCAGTTTAGTTTTAAAGCAGCGATTTGATATAGGTTGTTTTTATAGTTTTAAGAGATTCGCGATTTATACTCATGATTAATAACGCATGGCTGCTGCAACGTAGCCGAAACGTAGGGTTAATAAAGGTTACTTTATTAATTGAAAACATACGCGATAAGTCCCGTTAGTTATTAATCATAGGTTGTTTTTTACAAGATAACGGGTTTTTAGTGTATATTTTATATGTAACAAATCTTAGAATATTGTACGGTTAACAATGTAATAACAATTATACGGTGAGGGAAATCATCGTGAGGAAACCTACCAACAGGTAATAGTGCTTGTAAATGGCGACATGGTTTACCACCTGTCACATGAGTACTGACTATCTGGTAAACACGTGGGTTCGAGGTGTCCATAGAATTAATACCTTTGCAATTGTGGAGATGGACACCTGAACCTCTGACTACCCCGCAAGGGTAATGGTCGTGAATGCGAATGTCTTTTGTTTTAGAACATTGTAAAATATAAGTGATTAGTCCTGCTGTCTTGTAAAATGAATATAAATCGCGACAATAATATAATAAGTCCGAGGTCTTACCCACTGGGCCGCTTATATTGATGTATTTGTAACACCATATAATATGCACCGTCGATCAGTACTCTGCGTTATGCGGTGATGACTTTTGCATCGGTGCCAGACTAATTCACAGTTACCAGCTGGTCCCAGGAATGTTCCTTGGGCCTTCCTAGATTCTGTGAGACATATAAACCACATGAATATCTTTATACGTACATGCATTCATATAACGCCAGATTACCTGTAGGTAGGTAAAGATCACGGATCTGTACCGATCCTGACAAACCACTTTCGCTTCATTGACACTCATACACCTCTTACACACTCTCGGCGATTATAACTACTTCTAATGTCACCCTTTTTCAATATGGCGTCTATCGGACTGTTATATGTTCATATGAAATAACATCTAATATACAAACTTATGTAACATAACCTTACATAAGTAACATAGCATATCTAATCATAGAATCATTTGACGACCTCCGTAGCGCGAATCGCGAGGTCCCGGGTTCGATTCCCGGTGGAGGCAGAGTTAAGAACAACGGTTTTCTGCTTTCCAGTGTGGTCGTTGATTATACATGCTATATATGTATTTATCTATATATAATAAGTATATATTTGTTAAATATACGTTGACTAGTACCCTTAACACAAGTCTTAAATGAACTTACCAAGAGGCTAGTACAATTGGTGTAATGATGTCCAAATATTAATATTATTATTATTTTGTGTAATACTCTCGTAAGGATGTCCTGTAATTGGCTACTTTTAATGGCTTCTTAGTTTTTTTTTTAAGTTCATGAACTGTTATTTTGCTCTTGGACGTCTTAATAAATAACAATAAGACAAACGCATTCACGACCATTAACCCTTGCGGGGTAGTCAGAGATTCAGGTTTCTATCTCCGCAATTGCGAAGGTAGTAATTCTATAGACACCTCGAACCCACGCGTTGACTAGATAGTCATTAAATAAATTATTATCAATAAATAGAAATTCATAAATTATTATTAAATAGTCAATAAATACATAATTATTTGTAAATAATCCATAAACATAAACCTTTAACTATTTACATCTAATAATCTCTCCTTTACATTACAGCAAGGCTTGGACATCCGCAAGGACGCGATGGCGATGCAGCGTCTAAAGGAGGCAGCGGAGAAGGCAAAGATCGAGTTGTCTGGCTCCCTGCAGACCGACATCAACCTCCCGTACCTCACCATGGACGCTTCAGGGCCTAAGCACATGAATTTGAAGGTTAGTTGTCAATATACATATACTAGTGACCCCGGCTTTGTACGGGTATAAAATATATAGCCTACTCCACTATTTAATGGATGTTATTATACATCAAACGTAGTGTAGGACGCCCCCCTGCTAGATGGACTGATGACTTGAAGGTCGCTGGTAGTGGCTGGATGAGGGCCACGAGTGATCATGTTTGGCATACCCTTGGTCTACGATATCACTACATAGTATAAAACAAAGTCGCTTTCTTTGTCCCTATGTCCCTTTTGTATGAATTTTTTGTATTGAAATGAATATGAATCCCTTAAATCTTTGAAACTACGCAACGGATTTTGATGCGGTTTTTTAATAGATAGAGTGATTCAAGAGGAAGGTTTATATGTATAATAACATCCATTAAATAGCCAGAAGTGCAAAGCCGGAGCGGGTCGCTAGTCACTATATAAAACTTGCTAATCCTAAACAACTTCTCACCGTTATTGATGTAATATTGAACGACGATTACTCTGTTAATGTTATATGCATGTATGAATGTATGATATTGGTACACTGCATCGTATATTTCTAAATATATTCTCGTTTAAGAATGTATGCTATATGTGATGCTAGATTATGACAAAGTAAAACCACCAATCAACGCTTTATGTGTTGGTTGGTCAAACAATATTTGTGACATTTTTTCTCGAATTTTTGCCTCGCGAATTTTATTCATTTAACAAGAAACGTCGGGTAACAAAGGTAATACTTTGTTTATAAAATATACGCGATAAATCCCGTTTGCTTGTTAAATTTGTGATATTGTTAAGAGTATCATTATATAATAGTATAATAATTATATTTGGTATGTCACCTTAAGGTTTCCTTTTAGAGTGACATACATACTTTATTATTGTAATTTGACGTAGCTCAGTTGTTTGGGGCTTGACTCTGTATCAGTGGGTACAGGGTTCAAATCCCACTTGAGCCATGTACCAATGGAAATGAAGTTCATTGAATTTCTATGTACATTTTCGTTATAAAAATACATTTGCGAAAATAATTCGAATACAACGGTGAGGGAAAATCATCGTGAGGAAACCTACCTGTTTCCCGAATTGGTAATAAGTCACGGCTTACCACCTGTCACATTGAGTACTGACTATCTAGTCAACACATAGGTCGAGGTGGGCATATAATTACTATCTTCGCAACTGCGGAGATGGACACCAGAACCTCTGACTTCCCCGCAAGGGTTAATATACATATAATGACCCATGTTTCCTTAATTTTTTCGTCAGAATTATTTAGGTGAGTAGGTACTCTATATTATTTTGTTATATGGGTTGAGCAAACACACCCTAAGCCACAGGGCATTGTCCCTTATATAGGAAGGTGTGTTGTATGAACCGTCTTATTACTATGTTTGATTTAATTATTATGTTTCTTTATAAATTAGTTTTTGTAACTGGTACTGGGCAAAAAATCCTGAAAGCCGGAGTTTCTTGTTGGTTCTTCTCCGAGCCAGGGCTTCCGAACCAACAAGAATTTCAATGCTAAGAGACAACCAGTGTCAGGCAAATGTTTTGACTTTCAATCAATGTACTGTACTTGTACTTATGTTGAATAAAAACATTTGACTTTGACTTTTTTACTATCGAATAAACTAATAATAATAATACTGAATAAATAAACGATTCTACTTTTTCTTTTTTACATATACTGACCCATGTTTCCCCCATTTTCCAGATGACCAGATCCAAGCTGGAGTCCTTAGTGGGAGATCTGATCAAGCGCACCGTAGCGCCGTGCCAGCGAGCCCTCCAGGACGCGGAGGTCAAGAGGACCGAAATTGGGGAGGTCCTCCTAGTGGGAGGGATGACTAGAATGCCCAAGGTGAGGGACTTATATAGAAAGAAAGAAAAAAGTCAAATGATTACATTCAATATAAGTACGAGTACAGTACATTGAGAGTCAAAACATTTGCCTGACACTGGTTGTCTCTTAGCATTGAAATTCTACCGTTGGTATGGAAGCCCTGGCTCGGAGAAGAACATTTATACACTGCTTATATACATTTTGACATAACACTTTTTATACCCATTGACACAACGACAATACATATATGGAGTAGGCACTTGATGCAGTGAAAAATATATAATATATAAGACTTATGACGACCTCCGTGGCGCGATTTGTTAACCTGAACGCTAATCGTGAGGTTATAGGTATTTCGAATGGCACCCTTTTTCAATATACCGTCTATTTGACTGTCATATGTCTTCAAGAAAATTAGTATATTGAAAACATAGTTTCGAGCTAGTCTCAGACATGAAAAGAATTCTAACTAGCTGCCGTTCTTCCCGGCCAGTCTTGGAAGGGTAAATGTTCTCTTTTTGGTGATGGACTACCATCATGTAACCTTTCGTATGTCATCACAAGCCGTGTCGTGATATAGTTAAAAGACAAACGCCTTCACGACCATTAACCCTCGCGGGGTAGTCAGAGGTTCAGGTATATATCTCCGCAATTGCGAAGGTATTTATTCTATGGACACCTCAAACCCACGTGTTGACCAGATAGTCAGTACTCAATGTGACAGGTGGTAAGCCATGTCGCCATTTACAAGCACTAACTATTACCTGTTCGCGGAAATAGGTTTCCTCACGATGTTTTCCCTCACCGTTTTCGTATTTATAACGTTTGTATCCTGAAAATCTTCTCGTGAATAGATGTATGATATGTAGAAGCACTGTAAGCACAAAAGCCAAGCTCGGTTTCATACCTTTCGTGGTTAGTCTTAACGACCGGTGCTATATTGAAACTTAGTTATATTCCCTTGTCGTTTTCTAGCGAGAAGGTTATTTGCTATGGACATATTTATGTTAATTCCACGTAGCTCAGTTGTTTGGGGCTTGACTCTGTATCAGTGGGTACAGGGTTCGAATCCCGCTTGAGCATGTACCAATGGAAATTAAGTTTAATGAATTTCTATGTTCATTTTCGTAATAATAATACATTTACGAAATGCGGGAAAACATCGTGAGAATCGATTGTGGTATTGTAGTAATAGTAAGAGCTTGTAAATGGCGACATGGCTTACCACCTGCCACATTGAGTACTGACTATCTGGTTAACACGTAGGTTCGAAGCGGCCATATAATTACTACCATCGCAATGGCGCGGTGATGTATACCTGAACATCAGACTACCCTGCAAGGGTTAATGGTCGTGAATGCGTTTGTCCATTTGCAGTGACACCACATTGCTTTTTATCTAAGGATTTTCAAATATAATTACCTTGACTCTATAATGCATTCTTAAAGTGTTTTCGTATATATTAGAAGAGCATTAAACTGCAAATGCACTACATTGAAACCCAAAGGTTGATCAACTTAACGTTAACTTAGGTAACAAAATTACACTTGTTTGTCTTTTGTGTCTACTCATAACAAGAAATTCTAATATAACTTAGGTAACAATATTTCATTCAATTCCAGGTTCAAACGACAGTCCAAGACATATTCGGACGGGCGCCGTCCCGTGCCGTGAACCCGGACGAAGCTGTCGCCGTGGGCGCGGCCGTCCAGGGCGGTGTTTTAGCCGGTGACGTCACGGACATCCTGCTTCTAGACGTGACCCCCTGTCGCTGGGTATCGAGACGCTGGGCGGAGTGTTTACCAAGCTGATCACGAGGAACACCACGATCCCGACCAAGAAGAGCCAGGTGTTCTCCACTGGTGAGTGAGTGACTGAATGAATGAATGAATGAATGAATGAATGAAAGGTGTAGCTGAGTCGTTTAGGGTTTGAGTACTAATAATAATGATAAAGCATTTATTGACTGTAACAAAATCATACACAATACAAATATTTTACAAATCAAATTAGGAAACTAGGGGGTGTAGCTTGTGCATGTTATCGTCGCAGCAAAAAGGTTCAGTGTGTGTCAGTGGGTACAGGGTTCTAACCCCAAAGTATGTACCAATGGTTTTATTTACTGTGTACATTTTCACACTAATACATTTGCGAAATGGAACCCACTGGCTACCCTGCAAGGTACTGCCGTTTTTCCTGGCATGTCGCAGGAGGCGACTAAGGGACTAGGGGTGTAAGGAATCTGTTGGGCGATGGCCTAGCAACCTGTCACCAATGGTTGATGTAACATCACAATACCAATATTCATAAATATATATCAGTGTATGTATATGTATGTATCCAGATTATTTATCTAATACGTACACCTCCGTGACGCGATCGGTTAAGCACCTGAACACTAATCGTGAGGTCCCAAAGATTCCCAGAGGCAGAGTTAAGAACTACGCTTTTCTACTGCTTTCCAGTCTGGGCGTTGATTGTATGTGCTATATATGTATTTATCTATGTATAATATGTATACATTTCCTTAATATACGTTGACTAGTACCCTTAACACAAGTCTTAAATGAACTTACCAAGAGGCTAGTTCAATTGGTGTAATAATGTCCAAATATTATTATTTAATATGTACACACTCAATTACGTTATTGTCTTAGAAATTGCACCTCAGAGCGGAATTGAATGTGTTTGATACGTTGAATTCCTTTGCGGAGGTGCCACAGTGATAGACCGAAAGACTTAATATGAATGACGTATGTTATTCGTTGTTTGCAAGTCGACAAACAGTTAAAGTAATTGCTACATGTAACTAATAAATACATACATACATTTTAGACCCGTCTCGTGCTAGTCTAGGATGTAAAAGTTATCTAGCTGCCGTTCTTTCCGGCATGTCGTAGGAGGCGACTAAGGGACTAGGGGACTATAGAATGAAGTTTGTTTTGTCGTATTTTTTCAATATTTTACGAAAAAAACGGGACTTATTGCGTTTATTTTTTAAACAAAGTATTACCTTTAAATTTCATGCAATCAATGTTCAATGCTTCCAGTCTCGTTGTTGATTATATAATATACTATGTATGTATTCATGTCTATATAATATGTATGATATATTTCTTATATATGCGTTGACTAGTACCCTTAACACAAGTCTTAAATGAACTTACCAAGGGGCTAGTTCAATTTGTGTTATACTATCCTAAATATTACATTATATATTAGCCTATACATACACTGACACCTAAACTTAACTAACCTCACGCCTAATTTCCAGCGGCGGACGGACAGACTCAAGTGGAGATCAAAGTCCACCAGGGCGAACGCGAGATGGCGTCGGACAACAAGCTGCTCGGACAGTTCTCGCTGGTCGGCATTCCCCCCGCGCCCCGCGGGGTTCCGCAGATCGAGGTGAGGACTAAAAGACAAACGCGTTGACGACCATTAACCGTTTGACGACCTCCGTGGCGCGATTGGTTAGCCACTTGAACGCTAATCGTGAGGTCCCAAAGATTCCCAGAGGCAGAGTTAAGAACTACGCTTTTCTTCTGCTTTCTAGTCTGGTCGCTGATTATATGTGCTATATATGTATAATAAGTATATATTTGTTAAATATACGTTGACTAGTACCCTTAACACAAGTCTTAAATGAACTTACCAAGGAGCTAGTTCAGTTGGTGTAATATTGTCCTAAAATATTATTATTCACCTTTGCTTGTAGTAAGTGGTTCAGGTGTCCATCTCCGCAATTGCGAATTCTATGGCCACTTCGAACCCACGTGTTGACTAGATAGTCAGTACTCAAAGTGATATGTAGTAAGCCATGTCGCCATTTACAAGCATTTGTTCGGGGAACAGGTAGGTATCCTCACGATGTTTTTCCCTCACAGTATAATTCGATGCATTTCGTAAATGTGTTTTATTACGAAAATGTATTGGCTGATTGATTGGGTGAACGTAAGCCTCCGGACAACTGAATCCGGGTTTTCGTACTCGTAATAAATTTTGTTTTTCATTCTTTAATAAGCCATTCACCACTAAGGTTATGTCGGCTCAAGTACAAACACTGATGCCTTGGTGTTTGCACTTCATGTTATTCCGTCGCCATAGTTACAAGAACGCCGCCAGCCACTACAACCGAAAAAAAAAACGAATTCGAAGTCCAATTCTACTCTTCCTTATTCTTCGGTTAGTTACAGTTGAGGATCCAAATATAATCCCAAAGTGAACATATTTAGCCAGTTCGGCATCACAATTGACTAAATATTCTTCCAAAAATTAATATTTGTTGACTAATTCTATATATTTATAATATATTCAGCCGATTTATCTATATATAATTCTATATAATATTCAGCCGAAGATAATTATTTGTATTTTCAACTTTCACTGAGCTGCTGACTTTGTTGACGAACCATAGACGAGTGGTAATAAATATTTTATAGATACTTATTTTACAATTTCAGGTTACATTCGACATTGACGCCAACGGTATTGTGCACGTGAGCGCCCGAGACAAGGGAACCGGCAAGGAACAACAGAGTTAGTACGCCCATAAACTAATATGTATGATATAGCCTGACTGTTAGGGACATGGTATCGAATAGAATCTTTATTCATAAAAGAGGCAACATAATCACAAATACCTTACTGCCATCACTAGATTACCGAGATACCTGTAGTATGGATACAGTACTCATGAGTAATACATACATACACATCACGCCTGATTCCCTGTAGAGGGGTAGGCGGAGATCACGGATCCCCATTTGTCCCGATCCTGACAGACCTCTTTCGCTTCATTGACATTCAAACATCCTCTCATACACTCTCGGCGGTTATTGGTACACCTAAATGTAATATCGATAAAAAAGTATCGTACTCGTTAAAGAATCGACATAAAGTATCGATACCTCAAAGTCTCGAGTACTTTTATTAGGCAGGGACAAGTGGCCTTACTTACGTCTGTTTTACTTATGTTTTAAGATTTCTTTTTCTACTGTATTTATTAGATAATAATAATTCGATACGATACCAGTACATGAAGTACTTGTTAAGTAAAAGTATCGTATACAAAGTATCGATATCGAAATTAAACTACACAATACCATAGAGTATCGATACTTATTTCGTGTCCCTACTGACTGTGTGACTGAGGATCAGGGGCCAAGTCTACTAATGCGTTGTAGCACAGATGTAGTTTAATATCAATTCAGTAATAGTGTGTAGTTGGTAGTGGATTAGTAAAAGTGACAAATTTCATTATTCAGTACACGAAAGTGACATAATATGTCACTTCATGCCACGAGTGACATATGTCGCTTTATACCACGAACAAATCACACGGTTACTGAAGTGATATTGAACTGATTTTTTGCGAAAAGCATTGGTGGATTTGGGCCTATGTTTGAATGTTTTTCTACAATAAATTGCATTACGTTGTTAATTTAATTTAGAAGAACCATAAAGACAACGTAGAAGAACACCGTATGCTAGGTTTTTTTTTTATAAATACATATGTGTTTTGGCACCCATGAGCGGAATTCAACATATTTGATATGATAAATTCCTTTGCGGGTGGTGCCATAGTAAACAGCTATATGTTTAAAGTGACAGATCATGTCTGTTTACTCACATAAAGCTTACATTTATTCCTCAAATAGACTTGAATGATTTCGTGTATTTGCGGTACAGTAGATCAAAACAAAGACAATCGCGTGCGGGGTAGTGTAATGTTCTGGTGTCCACTCCGCAATGGGGACATTCCTCACTTTTTTATCCCGCTAGGGGCGCTAGTGAGAATGGAGACCTGTCAAAAGTCAATTTCTAATCAGTTTCTAATAACCTATTTGTTTATCAATAGTTCAACGTTGTTTATGATAAAAATGTCGGAAAAATATGTATTTTCAATTTATTATTTATTTAAAATAATTTAATAATACGTATGTTTAATTTAATTATTTAACAAATATATGTTTGTTTACATTATGAAAACAACCGGTTGGCATTTGACAGGTCTCCGTTGACTACAGCGCCACCAATTTGGAACTAAAAAAATGTGGCCATTGTGAAGGTAGTAATTCTATGGCCACCTCGAGCCCACGTGTTGATCAAGTCAGTACACAATGTGACAGGTGGTAAACCATGTTGCTATTTACAAGCACTAACTGTTACCTGTTCGCACGATGTTTTCCCACTTTATAATTCATTGTTATAATTGGATGCTGACTTAATGGAAAAAAAATTCGAAGTGATCATGAACTAAAGACGAATAAAAAACGCTAATCGTGAGGTTCTATTCCCGGTGGAGGTCGAGTTAAGCACTACGCTTTCTTCTGCTTTCCAGTCTGGTTGTTGATTATATATGCCATATTTTGTATTATTGTATTGTATATATATTGTATTGTATATATATATATATACACTGTATTGTATATATATACAATACAGTGTATATATGTATATATACATATACATATGTATATTATATAGTGTAGTGTATATATATATATATATTGTATTGTAGTATTTATCTATATACAATAAGTACATATTTCTTAAACACACGTCGACTAACCCTTAACACAAGTCTTAAACGAACTTACCAAGGGGCTAGTCCAATTGATGTAATAATGTCCAAATATTATTATTATTATTTATTCACTGCTTACATAGGTACGTCGAATTACAATAATAAAGTATGCATGTCACTCAAGGAAACCTTTCAGTGATACCAAATATAATTATTATACAATTAATATCATTAACAACGACGAATTATAAAACACTCTTTAACCGTTTATCTATTCACAACTAGCTGTGTGATCATATTTGAAATGAAAATTAAATTTCATGTGCTTTCATTAAAACAATTTAAATAGAATTTAATGTTAAATGAATTGAAATATACTTTTATGTGTTGTGTATTGTGTAATTCTATTATTATCTATGAATTCTATTGTATGTTGAATATTGTGTGTAATTGATGTGGATGTCTCAATAAAGATATTATTCCATCGAATTATTATAATAAAGTATGCATGTCACTCTAAAAGGAAACTTTTCGGTGATACCAAATATAATTATTATACAATTAATATCATTAACAACGACGAATAAAAAAACACTCATGATTAATAACTAGCGGGACTTATCGCGTATGTTTTTATATAATAAAGTTAGCAGACTGCCCGTGACCATGGCTGCTGCAACGTAGCCGAAACGTCGGGTTAATAAAGGTAACTTTATTATATAAAAACATACGCGATAAGTCCCGCTAGTTATTAATCATGAGTATAAATCGCGAATCTCTTTAAACTATAAAAAAACACTCTTTAACCTATATTTATATCTATTCCCGTTCCAGTCGTGATCCAATCATCAGGCGGTCTATCCAAGGATGAAATTGAAAATATGGTGAAAGCGGCCGAGACTTTTGCAGCAGCAGACAAACAGCGCAGGGAGAGAGTCGAGGTCTGCAACCAGGCTGAGGGGGTGCTCCATGATACGGAGACCAAGATGGACGAGTACAAGGCGCAATTGCCACAGGAGGAGGTGAGTGGGTGGTGGGGGGGACATATACAAACATACATACATATACAAACATACATACATATACTATATTCGCATTAGGAAAATAGTGACGTCATCATGTCCCCATGATTTAACCAATGACATTTCATAAGGGTTGTCTGTTATTGGTCAATGTGACTTGTTTTCTCATTTACTAACGTCTCATTGGTCAGTTTAACTTCTGAATGTCGCGTTTACTTAACGCGAACAGCCTATAGTTATTTTTAAACACTCGCGATTTATACTCATTTTATTAATTATGTGAGACCGGGTCAGATCACGATAAATTTATAAAGATATGTAATTACCTTTATTTTGCCCGACGTTTCGACCCAGTTGCATAGGCCGTGGTCGCGGGAAGACTAGCTAGCAAGCTAGACTAGCGGGAAGTCCGTCTCAGCTAAAATGTCTGTCTACCCTCACAATTGGAATTTTTGTTAATTCATAGCACGACACACTACACTCACACTATCCGAAGACACATCCGCAGTTTATACATACATAGACATCACGCCTGATTCCCTATACAGGTTTAGGCAGAGATCACGGATCCCCATTTGTCCCGATCCTGACAAACCACTTTCGCTTCATTGACACTCATACATCTCTAACACACTCGGCGGTTATAAGTACTCCTATAGTCACCTTTTTTCAATATAGCGTCTGTCTGACTGTTACATATACATTTACAAACATTTACATATACAAACGTATAATTTATCCTAGGTCACTTTAGCATGCATATTGGGCTTGTAATGTCATGTGTCTCTTAGTCGCCTCCTACGACATGCCGGGAAGAACGGCAGCTATTTAGCATTCCTTTTACGTCCCAGACTAGCACGGGACAGTCCTAATAAGCACTAGATTTAAACCGTACAGTCTCTTTAAAAGTTGTACGGTAAAGAAGGTGCAATAGTAAAAGAGTTCAGTTATCACCCATCTGCGCTGTTAAATGTAGCTTGTGGGACGATTCAGAACTCTTACATATTTGTTAGGTCCAGTCAGCGCTAAAAGTGCAGTCCCAGTACAGTACAGAACAAAAGACAATATTGTACATTTTAAAACTGGCGCCACTATGCATTGTCATGGCCACTATACGTTCGCGTGCTTCGAAATGTAAAATATTATCTTTTGTTCTTATAAACGTAAACCTCATATAAAGTTACTGGGACTGCACTTCTAGCGCTGACTGTATATGCTCGTCTGCGACATAAGTAGGATAAGATAGAATCTATTGGGCGATAGGCTAGCAACCTGTCATTAGCGTTATATATGGTATCACAACTCCGATATGCTAAAATGTGACCTAACAGTTATAATTTCAGCAAGGTTTTAGCCTACCTGAAAGGGATTATAAGACGTGAATATTGATACATTAACATACATAATATAAATTCACGCCCTATATTCCCTTTCGGTGTAGACAGAATTTCAGACAAATATACATATATTATGTTTTCATTTTATCAAATTACGTTAGCAATCTGTTACCCATGTTCCATTATGATATCTCAATCCCAATATTCATGCTTATATGTGACCTGAAGGATATTATTTCTACAAGGTTCTATCTGCCCCTAAATGGACTAAAAGACGAATGTAGTTAGTTACGTTAATTATAATGTTCTCACAATTTCAATTTACTAATAAGTTCCAACATATTCTATACAAACTTTTTGTACATATATATTACTTATTTACACCCAACCCCTCAACATTCTAACTAACACGCGCCGCCATCTACTTTCCAGTGTGACAAGCTGCGCACCGAAATAGCGTCGCTCCGAGAGCTGCTGGCCAAGCGTGAGGAGACGGACCCTGAAGAGATACGTAAGGCCACCACGCAACTGCAGCAGGCCAGCCTTAAACTCTTCGAACAGGCGTATAAGAAGGTGAGAGTGTGACAACCGTTCATAGATTTATACTATATATAGATATATAAGGCACAATAATTATTACTTGGTCACTTATGTAATTCGCTTTGGGTTTGAAAGTGTTTAGTCAAATAAAATTCAAGTGAAATCACTTTAATTTTGATTACATGTGGTGAATAAAAAAAGACAAACGCGTTCGCAATCGTTAATACGTGTGGGGCATTCAGAGGTTCAGGTTTCCGTGTCCGTTGGGAAGGTAGTAATTCTATGGACACCTAGAACCTACTTGTTGACCAAGTCAGTGCTCAATGTGACGGGTGGTAAGCTATGTAGCTATTTAAAAGCACTAACTATTACCTGTTTGACGAACAGGTAGGTTTCCCCACGATGTTTTCCCTCACCGTAATGTAGTTAACTAGGAACAAATTAAATGTTGTAGAACTACATTAACAACCTATAAATAAATAATAAGTATGTACCTGTTTAACATTTAAAAAAAAATTTTTGCAAAATACAAAATTCTTTATTTAGTTTCTTAAACTTAATCTATAACTGTAACAAGTATCAGAGCCCCCATTTAAGAAGGGTACTTCCTGTGTTAGGGAGCTTCAAATACAACATTTGTTGACTAATACCCTGAACACAACTTTCGAATGAACTTACCAAGGGGCTAATTCAATTGGTGTAATAGTTTCCTATATTGTGCGCATATTTGAGCCACTACATTCGCAAAGGGTGTAGTGGTCAAGCAATTGCGCTAGATCAAGTCTAGAATCTAGACCGGTTGCCTCTAGTCTGCTAGACTAGAGTGGTTTAGGCACTAGGACATCTCAGTACGTACATAAATGGTATGGGTCACTTGAAGCCCGCGTTTCACCAGATAGACAGCACCCAACGTGAGAGGTAATGAACCGTATCGCCGTATACAGGCATTAGCTATTACCTATCCCGAAAGATAGGTAGTTTTCCTCACGATGTTTTCCCTCGCTCCAATGAAAACTTAATATTTTAAATTTCATTCATTGGTACATGCCAGAACCGGGATTCGAACGTAGGACCTTTCTCATAAAAAGTCAGAGGTCTTACCCACTGGGCTACAGCCGGTTTTATAAATTCCACTTTAAATAAATGATGCATGTAATAATGATATTGTAATTTAATGATTCATCGGCAACTAGATTATTAAGAACTTAATTGATACTACAACAAAATTAGATGATTAACTATGTCTCCATTTACAAGCATTTACTGTTGTTACCTGTTCCGGAGAATAAGTAGGTTTCTCACGATTGTTTCCTTTATCATAAAACATTTGTATACTACAAATGTGTTTTTATTGCGAAACCATTTTAATGCAAAGCGGTTCTCGAATGGCGACTGCGTCTCGGTAAACGTAGTGTAGGACGCCCCCCTGCTAGATGGACCGATGACCTGAAGGTCGCTGGTAGTGGTTGGCTGAGGGCCACTAATGATCGTGTTTTGTGGCGTTACCTTGGGGAGGCCTACGTCCAGCAATGGACTGACATAGGCTGATTGATTCATAATTAACCGCGAGAGAAGACGGGTTGTGTTCACTTGTTAAATTATTATCTAATTCATATTTATTTATTTTTAGATGGCCGCAGAACGCGAGGGCCAGACGGGTCAATCCGCAGACTCCAGCCAAGAGAAAAAAGAAGAGAAGAAGGAAGATAAGAACTAAAGAATTAGCGTGTAGAAGAAGAATTGAGAAGTACTATAGAGTGAGAATGTGTGAGAGTAAATGTTTGTATGGATTATTCGTGTATGTAGGTTTATATACGTATGTATTATTTTCAACTATGTTATGGTAATTTTAGTTGAAGAAAGTTGTATGGCATATGTATACAAATAATCAGGTTGTAGCAGTCAACTGCTGTATATAGGCCTGCCTAAGTTCATTTTAATATAATATTATTATATAAAGTTTAATGTTTCAAATAATAGTGCAGTTTATATAAGTCACAAAAAATAATTATATTGAAAACGTAATATATTTTCGCATCTCGACTGTTAATACATAAATACATACATATATTTACATGTGTATGTATATGGTCCCAGCTAGCAAGAGACAATTTATATAGAAAGAAAATTGATTAATTTATATGTATATGTTTACATATTATAATATGAGTAAGCGATATGGTTCAAGAATGTGTGTTTGTAATGAATTAGTTTTAATATAATACATGTGTACAGATCACGACCGATTATTCAAGCGGGGTAGATAGAATTATGGTGTAATGATACAATGTGACAGGTGGTAAACCGTGTCGCGGTGTACAGTCATATAGAGTAATATATCGCGGTGTAAGGCGTCATATAAGGTCATGTGTTGAATAAAAACATTTGACTTTATTCCATATAAGTACAAGTACAGTACATTGTTGAAAGTCAAAACATTTGCCTGACACTGGTTGTCTCTTAGCATTGAAATTCTGTTTAGTTCGGAAGCCCTAGCTTGGAGAAGAACCAACAAACTCGGAAATAAACAGTATATGTATTGAAAATAACATATACATACATATATAATGTATAAGAATGATGAAAAATACTGAAGTTTTCGTAACACAGTCTATCTTAAATAGATTAAAGTCGTGAAGGGTATAATCAGCATTTATACTTAAGTATATATACCTGTCACGTTAAAAGTGAAATATATTTTCGCCATATTGAATCGCTAACGTCTGTTTACTCCCATAGGATATAATGTCGTGAAGTTATCTTATATAGTTTTTATAAGGTTCGATATGGGACCTAAGTTCACTATTGCTTTTTGCAAAATATCAGTTCGATATCACATCAGTATTAATGTGAAGTTGGTACTGGATGACTAAAAGTGACAAAATTTGCCATTATTAAGCGAAATTTGATACTTGCCGATTTAAATGGTGAAATTTGACACTTGCTAATCCACTACCAACTTCACACTATTACTGATCTGATATTGAACTGCGTTTGTGCTAAAACGCATTAGTAGATTTTTCTTCTGATGATAAACCACGAACCAAATATAAAGAGGACCCGGCGAAAGGAGCGGTCCCCGTTACGCGGTACGGAGGCCAAATAAAGAAAGAAAGAAAAACATTTATTCACTGCTACACATATACATTTTGACATAACACTATTTATACACACTTTGATACAACAACAATACTCGTACATATGAAGTAGGCACTTGATGCAGTGAAAAGGTGCTGTCTCAGTATTTGATGCAGCTAAGCAGCATCACTGATCCTCCGACAGCACCCAAACGTGACAGCAAACAAAAATGGCGTGTTTTAATTGGTGCAGTCTAAAAACGTGTACTAGAAACAAGATACCTAATTTAATTGGCCGATGCCGTGTTTTGATTGGTTGTAATATCTCCCCTCCATCCCGCGTACCTCGTTTCACCCCGCGTAATGCCACGCTAGTTTCCATACGAATATTGCGTAAGGCCCACTCCTCTTATTAATTACTCCATGTGATAAACCGACTCTAAAATTGTAATATTGGACCCATGTTACTGTGTACCCCGTATAATAAGAAGGTGGTGATGTGTATGGGTGTATGATTAATATGTATGTTGAAATTTAAATGTAAATTACAGTAGAAGCTTCATTAGTTTATAGTTAGACGTTAATGTCTTTATTAAAGAATGTTTTTGTTATTTGTGTGTTTTATTTATATGTTTCCTCACGATGTTTTTCCCTCACCGTAGTATTCGACGCATTTCGTAAATGTATTTTTGTTACGAAAATGTAGATAGAAATTCATTAATTTCCATTGGTACATGCTACCTACCTGTTCCCCGAACAGGTAATAGTTAGTACTTGTAAATGGCGCCATGGCTGACCACCTGTCATGTTGAGTACTAACTATGTGGTTAACACGTGGGTTCGAGGTGGCCATAAATTACTACCTTCGCAATTGCGGAGATGGACACCTGAACCTCTGACTACCCCGTAAGGGCTAATAGTCGTTAACGCGTACGTGCGTACGTATTTATATGTACATGCATATGTTCATTTATCAAGCGGCTGTAGCCCAGTGGGTTAGACCTCTGACTTCTTATGAGAAAGGTACTAGTTTCGAATCCCGGCTCCGGCATATACCAATGAATGAAATTTAAATGTGTTTTTCAATTGCGTACATATTTACAATCGCTAACGGTGAGGGAAAACATCGTGAGAAATCCTGCCTATCCCTCAGGATAGGTAATAAATAGATAGTGCTTAAATACGGCGATACGGCTCACTACCTATCACGTTGGGTGCTGTCTATCTAGTGAAACGCGGGCTTCGAGTGACCTATACCTAACATGCTTCGAAATTTCTACCTGTCAATGAATCTCTGACTACCCCGCCATAATAAAAAAGGGAATGTATATACACAAGTCGTGAAGCGTATGTATGTATGTTAAATCTAGTGTACGTACAGTGAACCCCCTAATAAAGGGCATAGCCCTGTGACTTAGGGTGGGTTAGCTCAACCCAGATTATGAACAGTTTGATTTACAATATATCGGGAACTGAAAATATAAAATTCAACTTATTATACAATACACAAGGTTTTCCACATTAGTGACACATCACCTAACTATGGAACACAGCTTTTCTCATTGCAAGCCACTACAGGCTGCATTTTAAATTCATAAAACTATATAAATGGCCTCAAAAGTCTATTTGTATGTCCCTTGACGTAAAAGAATGCAAACTAGCTGCCGTTCTTACCGGCATGTCATGGGCGACTAAGGGACTAGGATAAATGGAATCTATTGGGCGATGGGCTAGCGACCTGTCACCAATGTTCCATATGACATACAACCCCAATATTCATGTTAATAAGTGACCTAGGAGATGTTTTCATGCCTCCACGGTTCTGTCCACCCCGAAAAAGATTGATGGACGTGAATGTATTTGTATGTGCATAAGTTTTACAACGAGGGAAAAGATCGTAAGGAAACGTGCCTATCCCTGGGGATAGATATCACGTTGGGTGCTGTCTATATAGTGAAACGCGAGCTTAGAGTGACCCATGGCTAACATGCCTTTGAAACTTCAGAGATGGGCACTCAAGCTTCTGACTAGCTTGTCACAAAAAGGGAGTGTGTGTACACAAGTCGTAAATGCATGTTATACATTTATCAATATCGCCATATTAAAAAGGGTGACGTTACAAGTATCTATAACCGCCGAGTGTAAGAGGTGTATGAGTGTCAATGAAGCGCACGTGGTTTATCAGGATCCGGACAGATGGGGAATCCGTGATTTCTGCCTATCCCTCTACAGGGAATCGGGCGTGATGTGTGTGTATATGTATAGATATATGTCCGTAGCTTGGCTGAGTGCAAACTATCTACCTTTCAAAAAGCTAACATCATTTGTAGTCACTTTTCTCGATTCTAACAACTTTCGCTACATTCACATTAATTCATCTCGTACAGACTCGGCGGTTATAGGTACTTCTAACGTCACCTTTTTTCCGCCCTTCCACCTTATCTATATACGTATACTAGCGACCCGCTCCGACTTCGCACGGGTATAAAATATATAGCTTACTCTACTATTTAATGGATGTAATTATACATATAAACCTTCCTCTTGAATCACTCTATCTATTAAAAAAACCGCATCAAAATCCGTTGCGTAGTTTCAAAGATTTAAGCATACAAAGGGACATAGGGACAAAGAAAGTGACTTTGTTTTATACTATGTAGTGACGTGATATCTTTCGTCAATCTACTATCATTAATCCTCATAACATATCCAAATAAGAAATTAAGTTGTGAAATAGTTTGTATAACTACAAGGGAAAAAACATATGTTAGTACGTAAATTAGTATTAGTATATACATATGTTAGTTAGTACTTAAATGTACTTACCAAGGGGCTAGTTCAATTGGTGTAATAATGTCCAAATATTATTACCTATATATGTTTTTTTTAATGACACAGTGTACCATTTGCAACATTAAGTGATGACTTCATTAATACATTAATGGCACAAAGTGGAGTGCCAAAGTGTCAAAAGACAGCCACTGAAGTATTACTGTATCGATACTGAAGTAATATTGCGCCTACAATGCATTAGCGGAGTAAGGCCACAGAAATACTAACGAACAAAACATATGTTAGGTACAATCAATCAATCAATCAATCAGCCTATGACAGTCCACTGCTGGACGTAGGCCTCCCCAAGGTAACGCCACAAAACACGATCACTCGTGGCCCTCAGCCAACCACTACCAGCGACCCTTTTCAGGTCATCAGTCCACCTAGCAGGGGGGCGTCCTACACTACGTTTACCGAGACGCGGTCGCCATTCGAGAACCGCTTTGCTCCAACGGTCGTCGGTTCTGCGACAGACGTGACCGGCCCACTGCCACTTCAGCTTGCAACATCGATAGACAATGTCTACGACATTGGTTCTCTGCCGGATAATCTCGTTCCGGACTCTGTCCCTTAACGAGATACCCAGCATCGAACGTTCCATTGCTCGCTGAGCGACATGTAATCGGTGAGCCAGCCCGACTGTCATGTTCCACGTCTCGGCGCCGTACGTCATTACAGGTAGGACGCAGTGATTAAAAACCTTGGTCTTAAGACACTGCGGTAGTGGCGACGAGAAGATATGACGCAACTTCCCGAATGCTGCCCAGCCCAGCTGCACTCTTCTGGAAATCTCACGCTCGAAGCTGTCCCTACCCATTTGCATTTGCATTTGCAGAACCTGGCCCAGGTAGACATATTCCTGGACCACTTCGAGCGCCTCTCCACTGATCGTGATCGGCCCCGGGACAACGAGTTCGTTGAACATGACTTTCGTCTTGTCCAAGTTCATCCGGAGACCGACCGACCGTGAGGCAGCGTTAAGACTGTGCAGCATTCCCTGCAAATCCTGCAGCGACTCCGCCATTATGACAATGTCGTCAGCGAAGCGGAGGTGTGTGAGGTATCTGCCACTGACATTGATACCCATCCCAGTCCAATCCAGAGTTTTGAAGACGTCCTCCAGTGCGTTAGTGAACAGTTTCGGGGATATGACATCCCCCTGTCTCACTCCTCTGAGCAACTGTATAGGACTTGTCTTTTGGTTTTGGACTTGAACAGATATCGATGCCACGCTGTATAGGCTCCTCAACACCTGCACATAACGCCAATCGACCTGGCATCGCTGCAAGGATTCCAGAACAGCCCAGATCTCGATGGAGTCGAAGGCCTTCTCGTAGTCCACAAAGGCAAGACACAGCGGCTGGTTATACTCATGAGACTTCTGTATAACCTGCCGCACTGTGTGGATGTGGTCTACGGTACTAAAACCTTTTCGAAATCCGGCCTGCTCCGGCGGCTGGAAGGCGTCAAATCTTGAGGCCAGACGATTTGTGAGCACTCTCGAGAACAACTTGTAGACGTGGCTTAGGAGCGCGATAGGCCTATAATTCTTCAATAGGGTCTTGTCTCCCTTTTTGAAAAACAAGGCCACCACGCTCTCACTCCACGCCGTCGGGGTAGTCCCATTAGCTATGACGGAATTAAATAGGTGCTTGAGCTTCTGCAGGACTGGAGCTCCTCCCGCCTTTAGAAGCTCAGAGGTTATTCCGTCTTCGCCGGGAGCCTTCCCATTACGAAGTTGTTTGAGAGCGCTCCCAATTTCGTCTTCGTCCACGAGAGATCATCAGTGTAGTGGCGCACCAATGTGGCCCTTGGGTCCTTCGCATTGGGTGGAGGCTTCGGGGCATGCGAGGCGTATAGATGGCCGTAAAAGCCCTCAACCTCGATAAGAATCCCCGGAATTGAAGTGACGGTTCTGCCCTCTGAGGTTTTCAGCTTCGTCAGATTAGATGTACCCATTCTTTTGCTGAAGACTTTCGACCCCCGATTCTGCTCAATGGCCTCTTGAATGAGTTGCGCATTGTAGCTACTGAGGTCGCGTCTCACCGATTTCCGGATAGTCTTATTGAGACGTTGGGTATCTGACGAAGCTCCCTCTGGCAATTCACGTCGAATCCGCATCAATTCCAGGGTTTCGCTTGAGAGCTTAGACTTTCGGCTGCCTCGCCCTCCCTTGAAGCATCTCTGACCCACCTCGCGAAGTACCCCGACCACATCATCGAGGTTCTCATCAACACTTGTCGTGGTATTCAGTGCCTCGAAGCGATTGCGCAGGAACAATAAAACAGGTACAATAAAACAAACAATTTATCCTCAACTTTAATCCACTCTATAGCCAGAGGTTGCCAGTCCTTCTGACCGCATCTTAGCGTCGATCCAGCCACTAAAGTGGGGTACATTCACGTAGACCCCCGGAATCGTGGTGCCGCAACCAATCCCGTACGCTACCATACCGTGAATTGCGTAGCGCATATCTTTCGGATCCTGGAAAGATGAAATATATAGATATTCATGCATACATATATTCACAATAGCGGCTGTAGCCCAGTGGGTAAGACCTCGGACTTATGAGAAAGGTCCTAGGATCGAATTTCGACTCTGGCATGTTGTGATGCCGAACTGACTAAATATGTTCGCTTTGGCATTATATTTGGATCCTCAACTGGAAAGAACCGAAGAACAAAGAAGAGGAGAATTGGAGTTTCAACCTCGTTTTTCTTCGGTTATAGCGGTTGGCGGCGTTGGTGTAACCATGGCGATGAAATAACAATAAGTTCAAACGCCGTGGCATTAGTGTTTGTACTTCAGCCGACATAACCTTAGTGGTGAATGGCTTAATAAAGAATTTGAAAAAAAAATACCATAAGGGACCAGAGAGATTTAATATATCCAATGTCCTCGACGTGATTGGCATGCATTATTTTTAGTACAATATTTATCCCTTAAGCGGTTCCTATATGAATCAGGGGCCCAAGTCAACTAATGCGTTTAAGCACATACGGAGTTCAATATCAAATCAGTAATAGCGTGAAGTTGGTAGTGGATTAGCAAAACACAATGGACAAATTTCGCTTAAAAAATGGGGAATTTAGTCACTTGCTAATCTACTACCAACTTCACAATGTTATTGATATGATATTGAACTGATATTTTGCAATAAGTATTAGTGGACTTGGGCCTTTGCTCTGTGGTTGTCCACCAATCGCAATACACCATGCTGAGTGTGGATCTTATATTCACGGCACACACGAGAACTGTGTATCATTGTCTTTGTAATATGTGATAGATATAAATTTTATAAAGACTTCATGAGTGTATTGTAGGTTTACACCTGTTTATTTATTGCTATAAAACTATATCAATGCCATCACAAACCCAGTATGAATCCAAAAAGTGATCATTGAGATTTATGTCTCCGATTTCTCAAACCCAAAATGGATTAAACGACGTTATTGTATTTGTATGAATACCTCACGAAGAGGCTAAAAGTTTTAATTATAATTCTTTGCTATATAGATTACTAGCGACCCGTTCCGGCTTCACACTTCTGGCTATTTAATGGATGTTATTATACATATAAACCTTCCTCTTGAATCACTCTATCTATTAAAAGAAACCGCATCAAAATCCGTTGCGTAGTTTCAAAGATTTAAGCATACAAAGGGACATAGGGACAAAGAAAGCTACTTTGTTTTATACTATGTAGTGATTATATCTCTAAACTATAAATATATACACTATACACTCCACATCTCTACTCACCCCCACGGCACATACAAGGGGCGCTCCCCCATCCCCACCACAAGTATCCTTCCCTGGCTCCCCTCCAGCACAAATCAGGGACTCGTGTAGTCTAAAATGACTACCCAGACGGGTAGTCCGAAGTAGCTTCTCACATCTGCTACGACTTACTATCGGTAGATCGACCTGGAAAAGAAATGCTATTTTCACAATAGGATACGTCTCTGCAATTGCGGAGGTAGTAATTCTATGGGAACCGCGAAGTCACGTGTTAAACAGATAGTCAGTACTCAATGTGACAGGTGGTAAGCCATTTAAGAACATTGACTATTGAATGTTCAGGGAACAGGTTCATTTTCTCTCGATGTTTTCCTTCACGGTAGAATGAAAGAGAGCTCAGGCCATACATATTGACGGCTTCCGTGGTGATACATCTTCAATATTAATGCTAAAAAATGACCTAGGAGATGTTTATATCTCTGGGGTTCTGTCCAACCCGAAAGGGTAAGAACGTGAATTTATATGTATGTTTTAAATTTATTAAAATAAAATGTTTGCAGCTCAAATCCTCTTGTTCGGAGGAAATTGCATTTTTTTCCTTTTTTGTTACGCAAAACAAAAATCAAGATACTAATAATAAACGCAGCCAGGGTCTCAAGTCTACTGATGCGTTGCAGCACAATCGTAGTTCAATATCACTTCAGTAATAGTGTGAATTTGGTAGTGTCTTAGCAAAAGCACAGATAATAAAATACTACAGGCAAAAGTGTCAAATTTCACCATTGATTACAGCAAAATGTCAAAATTCACCTTAAAAATAGCGAAACTTGTCACTTTTGCCATGTCACTACCAACTTCACACTATTACTGAAGTGATATTAAACTTAAAAGACAAACGCGTTCACGACCATTAACCCTTGCAGCACTCAGAAGTTAAGGTGTCCATTTCCGCGATCCCGAACAGGTAATAGTCAGTGCTTGTAAATGGCGACACGGCTTACCACCTGTCACATTGAGTACTGACTCTGGTCAAAACGTGGGTTCGAGGTGGCTATAGAATATTAAACTTATTTTGCAAACAGCATTAGTGGAGCCCCAGTATATATTCGACGACCTCCGTGGGACGATCGGTTAGACACCTGAACGCTAATCATGAGGTCCCGGGTTCGATTCCCGGTGGAGGCAGAGTTAAGAACTACGCTTTTCTTCTGCTTTCCAGTCTGGTCATATATGCTATATATGTATTTATCTATATATAATAAGTATACATTTCTTAAATATACGTTGACTAGTACCCTTAACACAAGTCTTAAATTAACTTACCAAGGGGCTAGTTCCATTGGTGTAATAATGTCCAAATATTATTATAGTATAATCTCACCTTCTTCAATATAGTAGCATAATTGTCCTCGTTTTCAAAGTCTTCTTTGCCCCAACCCATGCTAATACATCTAGTTTTCTCTGGAGGCACCTGTCGAGCGATGCAAGCGACCCCTATGTTCGGGGCTGGCTCATACGCTTTTTCTAATACCAAGAGGGCTATACTGTTTAGGAGGGAAGCTGCAAAAGACATAGATATCAATACCTAACGGCGCTCTTAGTAAACGCCATTTAGCAAACTTTACGGCCCTTACTCCACTAATACATTTTAGCCACAATGTTACTTTAATATCGATACTGTAATACTTCAGTAGCCGTAATTTGACACTTTTGGCACTCTACTAAAAATGTTGGCCACTGAAGCGCAATCGAACTACATCTGAAGTAATTCTGCGTCTGAAGTATAAAAAAGCTACTCCACTAAATAAACGTCAGTCAATGTCAGTTCATTAGCCTTACGTTTGGTTCTCCACTATTGACATTTCGTTACTTGAGTTCCACTGAAGCGCCACTGACTCGCTATTGTGGCACAACTGTGGCAGGTCAAAATATTAGCAGAGTGCCACTTTTAGCAGTAGCGACGCAGTTGTGTGGCTGTCAAAGTTAATTAGTGGAGTGGAGAGGCCCAGGAGAGAGGTTTAAATTTGAAAAAGTTGTCGTGATAAGCAAATATATCTAATATTTTTACTGCCTAGACGCCAAAAAAGTCGTTATTTCGCCATATATATTTAATATATATAACTCATTATATCATCTGTATATTTAACTCATTATCGCCAAAAATGACGGTTACGCCAAATGCGCCGTTAGGTCTCGATATAATTAAAACATACACTTCACGACTTGTGTACACAAACCTATTTGGCAATAGGCTAGTAATCGCCAATGTTCCATATATCATCACAATTCCAATATTCAGCTAAAAAGTGTCCGTTAGGCTATCTACGAAGCAGGCGTTGAGCTAGGGTACACAAATAGTGTTCACAGAAGGAGAAGTCGTCTTATAATAAACATCTGTAGGTATTTCAAAAGTCTTGTTGAATATCTCTTTTTTATTGTGACAGGGTAGTCGGAGGCTTGAATGCCCATCTCCGAAATTTCAAAGGCATGTTAGGTATGAGCTACTCAAAGCTGCGTTTCATTAGATAGGCATCACACAACGTGATAGCTAGTGAACCGTATCGCCGTATACGGGCAGTGGCTATTAGGTTTTCGGGGAACAGGAAGGTTTCCTCATAATGGTTGGTTGCCAAAAGCTTGTGGTTGGGAAGTAAAGGCATGAATATATGTAAAACGATTTTTGAGAGACCTGCTTTTTATTAATTTTTCAAGAAAACGGGACTTATCGCGTATAATTGATAAACAAAGCATTACCTTTGTTACCCGACGTTGACCCGTAACCAACGCCATTGCAACATGGCCAAAACATCGGATAACAAAGGTAATGCTTTGTTTATAACATACTAGCGACCCACTGGGGCTTCGCACTTCTGGCTATTTAATGGATGTTATTATACATATAAACCTTCCTCTTGAATCACTCTATCTATTAAAAAAACCGCATCAAAATCCGTTGCGTAGTTTCAAATATTTAAGCATACAAAGGAACATGGGGACAAAGAAAGCGACTTTGTTTTATACTATGTAGTGATGTGTATAACAAACTTACGTTTATAGAAATCCTCATGCCTGATGATTTTCTTGAGGTCCCTCTCTTGATATGGGTAGAATTCTTTATCAGTTCTTATGTCCCATTCGCCGGCGCGACATTTCACCTTAAAATGTAAAAATACACGCTGTAAACTCTCAATCAATCAATCAGCCCATGTCAGTCCACTGCTGGACGTAGGCCTCCCCAAGTGTACGCCACAAAACACGATCACTCGTGGCCCTCAGCCAACCACTACCAGCGACCTTTTTCAGGTCATCGGTCCATCTAGCAGGGGCGTCCTACACTATGTTTGCTGAGACGCGGCTTCCACTCGAGAGCTGCTTTGCTCCGACGGCCGTCGGTTCTGCGACAGACGTGGCCGGCCCACTGCCACTTCAGCTTGCAACATCGATAGACAATGTCTATGACTTTGGTTCTCTGCCGGATAATCTCGTTCCGGACGGTGTAAACCCTGCTTCGCTATAATTACTATACTTTATATTATACTATATTACATACATACATACACACGCCTGATTCCCTATAGAGGGTTAGGCAGAGATCACGCATCTCCTTTTGTCCCGATCCTGACAGATCACTCTCGCTTTATTGACACTCATACACCTCTAACACACTCGGCGGTTATAGGTACTTCTAACGTCACCCTTTTTGAATATGGCGTCTATCTGACTGTTATATGTCTTATAATGTATCTTAATTACTATACTTTATACTATATTATATACATACATTCACATCACCCCTGATTGTGATCAAAAGTGTAATATAGGTTACAGCTTACCACTTGTCACATTGAGTACTGACTTGGACAACACGTGGGTTCGAGGTGGCCATAGAATTATGACTTTCGCGATTGCGGAGATAGACACCTGAGCCTCTGACTACTCCGCATAGGTTAATCGGAATCGCGAAGGTATTAACTCTATGGTCACCTCTAAACCACGCGATGATCAGATAGACAGTTCTCAATGTGACAGGTGGTAAGCCATGTCGCCATTTACAAGCACTAACTATTACCTGTTCGGGGAACTGGTAGGTTTCCTCACGATGTTTTCCCTCACCGTTTATTTATAGTATACTACAGTTAGATATGTAATGAATACAAACTAATATAAATCTTATTAACTATGTGAGACCGGGTCATATCACGATAAATTTATAAATATATCTGATTACCTATATTTTGCCCGACATTTCGACCATTTGCATAGGCCATTATAAATTTATCGTGATATGACCCGGTCTCACATTGTTCATAAAATGAGTAAAATCGCGTGTTTTAAAAATAATTTTAATGTATTTATTCTAGATGGCTGCAGAACGCGAGGGCCAGACGGGTCAATCCGCAGACTCCACCAGCCAAGAGAAAAAGGAAGAGAAGAAGGAAGATAAGAACTAAAGAATTAGAGTGTAGAAGAAGAATTGAGAAGTACTAAGAGTGAGAATGTGATAGGAGTAAATGTTTGTATGGATTATTCGTGTATGTAGTTTATACGTATGTATTATTTTCAACTATGTTATGGTAATTTTAGTTGAAGAAAGTTGTATGGTATATGTATGCAAAGAATAATCAGGTTGTAGCAGTCTACGGCTGTATATAGGCCTGCCTAAGTTCATTTAATATAATATTATTATGTTTAAAATAATAGTGCAGTTTATATAAGTCACAAAAAGAATTATATTCCAAACATAATATATTTACGCATCTCAACTGTTAATACATAAATACATACATATATTTATATGTGTATGTATATGGTCCCAGCTAGCACGGGACATTTTATATAGAAAGAAAATTGATTAATTTATATGTATATGTTTACATATTATTATATGAGTAAGTGATATGGTTCAAGAATGTGTGTTTGTAATAAAATAGTTATAATATATACATGTGTACAGATCACAACCGATTATTCACGCGGGGTAGGTAGATTAATGGTGTAATAATACAATGTGACAGGTGGTAAGCCGTGAACAGTCATATAGGGTCATATAGAGTCATATAATATGTTATAAAGTCAAAAGTCAACGGGCGTTTTATAGTGTCATATATGGAATAAAGTCAAAAGTCTAATGTTTTTATTCAACATAAGTACAAGTACAGTACATGAATTGAAAGTCAAAACATTTGCCTGACACTGGTTGTCTCTTAGCATTGAAATTCTATTTGGTTCGGAAGCCCTGGCTCGGAGAAGAATCAACAAGAAACTCCGGAAAAAAAATCAGTTCATATATGTATTGAAAATAACATATACATACATCATGTATAAGTATGGATTTCGTAATACAGTCTATCTCTAATAGATAAAAGTCGTGAAGGGTATAATAAGCATTTATACTTAAGTATATACCTGTCACATTAAAAGTAAGATATATTTTCGATTTACTGAATCGCTAACGTCTGTATACTCCCATAAGATATACAGTCGTGAAGTTTTTCTATATAGTTTTTTTAAAATTCTATATGAGGTTTAAGTCTACACATGCTTTTTTCATAATATCAGTTTGATATCACATCAGTAATCGTGTGAAGTTGGTAGTGGATGACTAAAAGTGACATAATTCGCCATTATTAAGCGAAATTTGACACTTGCCGATTTTAATGGTGAAATTTGACACTTGCTAATCCACTACCAACTTCACACTATTACTGATCTGATATTGAACTGCGTTTGTGCTAAAACGCATTAGTACATTTTTTCCTGATGATAAACCACGAACCAAATATAAAGAGGACCCGGCGTAAGGAGCGGTCCCCGTTACGCGGTGCGGAGGCCAAATGGCGTGTTTTAATTGGTGCGGAGCTAAAAATGCGTAGTAGAAAGAAGATACCTAATTTGATTGGCTGATGCCGTGTTTTCATTGGTTGTAATATCTCCCCTTAATCCCGCGTACCTCGTTTCACCCCGCGTAGTGCCACGCTAGTTTCCATACAAACATTGCGTAAGGCCCACTCCTCTTATTCATTATTATGTGATAAACCGATTCTAAAATTGTAGGATTGGATCCATGTTACTGTGTACCCCGTATAATATGATGGTCGTGATGTGTATGGGTGTATGGTTAATATGTATGTTGAAATTTAAATGTAAATTACAGTAGAAGCTTGGTTAGTTTATAGTTCGACGTTATGTCTTTATTAAAGAATGTTTTTGTTATTTGTGTGTTTTATTTACGTACATAATTTACAGTCGCTAACGGTGAGGGAAAACATCGTGAGAAAAAGTGCCTATCCCTCGGGATACGTACGCCAGTGCCTGTATATGGCGACACGGTACACTAGCTATCACGTTGGGTGCTGTCTTTAGGAAACGCGGGCTTCGAGTGACCCACCTAACATGCCTTCGAAATTTCGAAGATGGACACTCAAGCCTCTGACTACCCCGCCATATTAAAAAAGGGAGTGTGTTTACACAATTCGTAAAGCGCATGTTATACCTTGATCAATGGCGTCGCCATATAAAAAAGAGTGACGTTAGAAGTACCTATAATTGCCGAGTGTGTATGAATATCAATAAAGCACACGTGGTTTATCAGGATCCGGACAAATGAGATCCGTGATGTGCCTACCCCTCTACAGGGAATCGGGCGTGATGTGTATGTGTAGATATATGTCCGTAGCTTCTCTGACTGGCTACCTTTTAAAAAAGCTAAGATCATTTGGCTTCACTTTTCTCGATTCTAACAAACAACTTTCGCTTCATTGAGATCAATTCATCTCGTACACACGGCGGTTATAGGTTCCTCTAACGTTACCTTTTTCCATGATGAACCTGATGTAAGTAGTTGCTGAAGTTCATCGTCGGATTCTTGTGCATTGGCTATATCTAGTAGTGACACCTGTGTTTGTATTTCTTCAATGCGAGATAAACTATCGGCGACCACGTTATCTTTACCAGCACTAAATATAATATCCGTCGTATATTGGCTGATTAAATCTAGGTGTCTGAATTGCCTAGGTAAACAGTTTAGTAGTAAACGCAAATGTGATGGGCTTATGATCAGTATATACAGTGAAATGTCTAGCCTCTAGCATGTACCTAAAATACTTGATGGCTTCATAAAAAGCTAGAAGTTCTCTATCGTAGGGTGAGTATTTTTGTTGGGCATTATTTAATTTCTTTGAAAAGAAAGCAAGGGGCTGCCAGTCTTTGCCTATACGTTGTTGCATGTATTGGGCCGGCCCCTACGTAACCGCCCTTCCACCTTATTTATATACGTATATCTTTCATCAATCTACTATCTTACATATCCAAATAAGAAATTAAGTTCCGTAACAGAACTAACACAAATACTAAGGAACAAAACATATGTTAGGTACAATAAAACAAACAATTTACTCTCAACTTTAATCCGCTCTATAACCAGAAGTTGCCAGTCCTTCTGACCGCATCTTAGCGTCGATCCAGCCACTAAAGTGGGGTACATTCACGTAGACCCCAGGAATCGTGGTCCCACATCCGATCCCGTACGCTACCATACCGTGAATTGCGTAGCGCATATCTTTCGGATCCTGGAAAGATGAAATATATAGATATTCATGCATACATATATTCACAATAGCGGCTGTAGCCCAGCGGGTAAGACCTGGGACTTCGTATGAGAAAAGTCCTAGGATCGAATCTCCACTCTGGCATGTACCAATGAATGAAATTTAAATATGTGTACATAATTTACAGTCGCTAACGGTGAGGGAAAACATCGTGAGGAAACCTGTCTATCCCTCAGGATAGGTTATAGTCAGTGCCTATATACGGCGATACGGTTCACTACCTATCACGTTATCTACGTATCTAGTGATACGCGGGCTTCGAATGACCCATACCTAACATGCCTTCGAAACTTCGGAGATGGGCACTCATGACCTCTGACTACCCCGCCACGATAAAAAAGGGAGTATGTATTTACAAGTCGTGAAGCATATGAATCTTACAAGTGATCATGGAGATTTATGTCTCCGATTTCCCGAACCCGAAATGGATTAAACGACGTTATTGTATTTGTATACTTCACGAACAGGCTAAAGTTTTAATTATGATTCTTTGCTATATACCCGCTCCGGCTTCGTACGGGGTAGTATTATATTATCTGTGGCACGGGTATAAAATATATAGCCTACTCCACTATTTAATGGATGTTATTATACATATAAACCTTCTTCTTGAATCACTCTATCTATTAAAAAAACCACATCAAAATCCGTTGCGTAGTTTCAAAGATTGAAGCATACATAGGGACAGAGAAAGCGACTTTGTTTTATACCATGTAGTGATTATATCTCTAAACTATAATTATATACACCTCCACATCTCTACTCACCCCCACGGCACAAACAAGGGGAGCTCCCCCATCCCCACCACAAGTATCCTTCCCTGGCTCCCCTCCAGCACAAATCAGGGACTCGTGTAGTCTAAAATGACTACCCAGACGGGTAGTCCGAAGTAGCTTCTCGCATCTGCTACGACTTACTATCGGTAGATCAACCTGTAAAGAAAATACAAATAATAATATTAATATTGTAGGACGTTATTACACCAATTGAACTAGCCCCTTGGTAAGTACATTTAAGACTTGTTAAGGGTACTAGTCAACGTATATTTATAATATACTTATTAAATATAGCATATATAATCAACGACCAGACTGGAAAGCAGAAGAAAAGCGTAGTTCTTATCTCTTCCTTCACCGGGAATCGAACCCGGGACCTCATGATTAGCGTTCAGGCGTCTAACCAATCGCGCCATGGAGGTCATCAAATACTAAATACAATTTTCACAATAGGATGACGACCTCCGTGGCGCGATTGTTTAGACGCCTGAACGCTAATCATGAAGTCCCAAAGATTCCCAGAGGCAGAGTTGAGAACTACGCTTTTCTTCTGCTTTCCAGTCTGGGCGTTGATTATATATGCTATATATGTATTTGTCTGTGTATAATATGTATATATTTGTTAAATATACGTTGACTAGTACCCTTAACACAAGTCTTAAATGTTCTTAGCAAGGGACTAGTTCAATTGGTGTAATTACAGTCTGGCCATTATCTCATGAAATTTAATGATGTCGCTAGTAGGTTTAATTACGGTATCACCATAAAATGAAAAAAACATTGTGATACTTACAAAGTTTTAATAAATTCGTACTACTACACTAAACTTAAAACATAAAATTACAGCATTCTTACAGCAAGTTGAAGCCAAATTAAAAGGCTTTGTTAACAGAAAAACAAAAATGTAGCGCATCTGGTACCTTTTTTTAAAGACTATTATTAAGAAAATACCTATCTGTCGTTATATAAAATGTATTTCTAACAATACTGTTAGTGTCTAAAAATTTAATTCTTTTATTATGCACTGACAAGGCTGCATATACATATTTGATTCAAATCTAACCCTATTCTACTTCGTCTTCAAGGTACTCTATGTCAGTGTACTCATTTTCAGCATCCCCAAAGATCTACTGCAGCCTGGTTCATCTGAATTATTGGCCTCAGAAAAGTCACTGACTTTTTTTTTGACTATTATGAACCTCTTGCCTTTTGATACATCATTTGTAACACCAGTAACACTGATAGATTGCCAACATTTTTTGATTTTATACGATGAGTGGATATAGCTTTCGTCCAGGTAAATTATTGGCTTTTGGATTTCTACGGGAAGATTACGGTTTATTGCCTGCAAGTAGAGATCAAGTATTAAAACCTAGCTTACACGATGTCAATTTGACATACAAAATTACAATGTAAACATAACCTTGCACACACAAAAAAACTCCAAATAACTGGATGTAATGGTGTTGAATTTACAATATCTGTTACAAAACTACTTGATTCACACAGGAAATTAATCAATCAATGCAAGCCACACAGTACAAACCTGTATAATCCGCAGTTATTTGAAAAACATCTTGCTGATCGTTGAAAGGCTTTCCGGCCTGAGATTCTGGCAAACATCTCAGGAAAACCTGATAAATAACCTGTCGGGTTCTACTCCGAATAGTTTTCTTTCCTGGTTTTCTTGCATTATTCGTTCGCAAAATTGATTATAATCTCACAAAAAGCTCGCAGGATCACTTTGTTTACAGCGCAGACAAATAAAAATAAAAGGGCTGCCAGGAAATTCCTATTAATTTAGTTCCTCTTTAATTAATTTCATCAGTTAATGGCCAAACTGTAAGTCCTACAATATTATTATTACTAAGACAATGTGACTGTTGTATGTAACAGTAATTAATAATATATGTATGTTATGCATGTCGGCCGTCTTATGCATTTAGGCTATGGACGCCTGAACCTCTGACTACCCCGCAAGGGTTAATAGTTGTGAACGCGTTTGTGTTTTTATTTATTCAATAAGAGTCGAAAATAAGGCCCTACAACAGTTTTTGTATGTGTTAACCCCTAGAAAAAGCCACTGGGAATCCTTCGGCTGTCCCAAACCAAAACCTAATATGAGCCATTTTGTTTTCAAATCCGGTTTTTTTTTCGATCTTTCTTAATTTATTATAAAACTGCGTCTAATGCGATAAGACTAGCTGCCCTAACGCACTTAAAACTAAAGGTTATACTTATTGCTTTTATAACTTTATACTTTTGATTTTTGGGACAGGCACATAATTGAGTTTGTTTTGCTTCACGAACCAAATATAAGGAGCGGTCCCCGTTACGCGGTGCGGAGTCTAAAAATGTGTAGTAGAAAGAAGATACCTAATTTGATTGGCCGTTGCCGTGTTTTGATTAGTTGTAATATCTCCCCTCCATCCCGCGTACCTCGTTTCTCCCCGCGTAGTGCCACGCTAGTTTCCATACAAATATTGCGTAAGGCCCACTCCTCTTATTAATTCCTCCATGTTTTGCTTCTCTTGTAAAATTTTCTATATAGCTCTTATTAGGTTTTGGTTTGGGACAGCCGATGTTTACAATAGTACTTTAATACCATGTATGGTCTATAAGGTATCGGGTATATGTATGTGTTTTGGCACCCATGAGCGGAACTCAACATATTTGATATGATGAATTCCTTTGCGGGTGGTGCCATAGTAAACAGCTATGTGTAACAGTGGCAGATCATGTCTGTTTACTAAACATAAAGCTTACATTTATTCTTCAAATAGACTTTAATTTCATGTACGTATGGAAGAGTACCTATAACTGCCGAGAGTGTATGAGAAGATGTATGAATGTCAATGAAGCGAAACTGGTCTGCCAGTGGGACAAATGGGGATCTGTGATCTCTGCCTACTCCTCTACAGGGAATCAGGCGTGATGTGTATGTATGTATGTACGGAAAAGTAGATCCAAACAAAGACAAACGCGTTCATGATAATTAACACGTGCGGGGTAGTCAAATGTTCAGGTGTCCACTCCGCAATTGTGAAGGTAGTAATTCAATGGCCACCTCGAACCCATACATTGATCAAGTCAGTAATCAATGTGACAAGTGGTAAGCCATGTCGCCATTTAGAAGCACGATGTTTTCCCACTTTATAATTTATTGTTATAATTGGATGCTGACTTGATGGAAAAAGATTTTTAAGTGATCATGAACTAAAGACGAATAAAAAATGCTAAACGTGAGGTTCGATTCCCAGTGGAAGCAGGGTTAAGAACTACGCTTTCATCTGCTTTTTAGTCTGGTCATTGATTATATATGCTATGTATATATTTATCTATAAATAATAAATATATATTTCTTAAACATACGTCGACTAACCCTTAACACAAGTCTTAAACGAACTCACCAAGGTGCTAGTTCAATTGGTTTAATAATGTCCAAGTATTATTATTATTTATTCACTGCTTACATTGCATAGGTACGTCGAATTACAATAATAAAGTATGAATGTCACTCTAAAAGGAAACCTTTCGGTGATACCAAATAATTATTATACAATTAATATCATTAACAACGACGAATAAAATAACACTCATGATTATTAACTAGCGGGACTTATCGCGTATGTTTTTATATAATAAAGTTAGCAGACTGCCCGTGACCATGGCTGCTGCAACGTAGCCGAAACGGGTTAATAAAGGTAACTTTATTATATAAAAACATACGCGATAAGTCCCGCTAGTTATTAATCATGAGTATAAATCGCGAATCTCTTAAAACTATAAAAAAACACTCTTTAACCGTTTATCTATTCCCGTTCCAGTCGTGATCCAATCATCAGGCGGTCTATCCAAGGATGAGATTGAGAATATGGTGAAAGCGGCCGAGACTTTTGCAGCAGCAGACAAACAGCGCAGGGAGAGAGTCGAGGTCTGCAACCAGGCTGAGGGGGTGCTCCATGATACGGAGACCAAGATGGACGAGTACAAGGCTCAATTGCCACAGGAGGAGGTTAGTTTACATGTACTTAAACTTGAGCAAAAACTACCTGTAATAATAAAGTCAAATGCTCAACACTAGTGACCCGCTCCGGCTTCGCACGGGTATAAAATATAGCCTACTCCACTATGTAATGGATGTTATTATACATATAAACCTTCCTCTTGAATCAAAATCCGTTGCGTAGTTTCAAAGATTTAAGTATACAAAGGGACATGGGACAGAGAAAGCGACTTTGTTTTATACTATATAGTGATAAGTACAGTACATTCATTGAAAGTCAAAACATTTACATTGAAAGTCAATACATTTAGATAGTATCTCCTAGGTCACTTTAGCGTGAATATTTGGGTTGTGATGACATATGGAACATTGGTGACAGATTGTTAGGCAAGCCCCAATAGATTCAATTGACTTCTAGTCACTAAGTCGCCTCCTACGATGCCATACCCATGCCGGGAAGAACGGCAGCTAGTTAGTATAGTGTTGCTCCATGGTACAGAGACCAAGATGGACGAGTACAAGGCTCAATTGCCACAGGAGGAGGTGGAAAGAACCTCAGATATCTCCTAGGTCACTTTTTAGCTTAAATATTGCGGTAGTGATGTCATGTGGAACATTGATGAGTTAAATATACAGTTCGATTAAAATTTTTGTTCTTCGCCGATTGGTGTTGGTTTCATGGCGTAATGACGACTTCTTTGGCGTCTAGGCGGTGAAAAGTTTTGGATATTTTTGCTTTTCACGACAACTTTTTCAACTAAACCTCTCTCCTGTAAAGTTTGCTAAATGCCGTTTGAAATAAGTGCGCCGAGAGGTGTCGATATACATACGTTCGTACTTTATGTTACGTACATTTCGGTGTAGAGCGAACTTCTGTGACACGATAATATATCCTAGGTCACTTTTTAGCATGAATATTGTATTAATACTTATTTATGTACTAAACAGTGCCTATATACGGCGATACGGTTCACTACCTATCACGTTGGGTGCTGTCTATCTAGTGATACGCGGGCTTCGAATGACCCATACCTAACATGCCTTCGAAATTTCGGAGATGGGCATTCAAGCCTCTGACTACCCCGCCATAATAAAAAAAGGAGTGTGTATACACAAGTCGTGAAGCGTATGTATGTATGTTATGTACTAATACTTAACGTTGCATACGTACTAGCACCTGTCAGTCTGGTGCGTAAAAAGAATGCTAACTAGCTGCCGTTCTTCCCGGCATATCGTAGGAGGCGCCTAAGGGACTGGCTGTCTGTCAATGGAATTTGTTGAGCGTTGGGATAGCAATCTCACCAATATAACACAATAACCCCGAAATGCGTACTAAAAGTGACCTAGATGATATTATTGTGTCACCGGCGTTATGTTTATATCGAAAAGTATCGAAAGATGTAAATGCATATGTATGTATGTTATTTATTGAACTGGTATTATAATCTAGGTCGTCCTAATAAGCACTAGATTTAAACCGTGTAACCATTTTAAAAGTTGTACGGTAAAGAAAGGTGCAATAGTAAAAAAGTTCAGTTATCACCCATCTGTTCTTTAAATGTATCTTGTGGGACGATTCAGAACTCTAACATATATAGTTATTTTTAAACACTCGCGATTTATACTCATTTTATTAATTATGTGATTACCTTTAACCGAACATACATGTTAGGTATATAGGAATAGCATGCTAGACTGTGAAATAAGTAGGATTAGTTAGAATCTATTGGGCGACGGATTGGTAACTTACCATAACATACATAGAATACGATTCACGATTTGTGTATACACACTCCCTTTTTTATTATGGCGGGGTAGTCAAGAGACTTGAGTGCCCATCTCCGAAATTTGGAAGGCATGTTAGGTATGGGTCATTCAAAGCCCGCGTATCACTAGATAGACTGCACCCAACGTGATAGATAGTAAACCGTATCGCCGTATATAGGCACTGACTATTACAGGCAGGTTACCTAACCGACAGCGACTGTAAATTATGTACGTAAATGAAAAACGCATATTTAAATTTCATTCATTGGTACATGCCAGAGTCGGGATTCGAACCTATGACCTTTCTCATACGAAGTCCGAGGTCTTACCCACTGGACTACAGCCGCTATTTTAATTAATTAATTTTATTAATACACGATGACCTCCTATATATCTTACTTCCTTACACTAAACCCCTCAATGTTCTAACTAACTCGCGCCGCCATCTACTTTCCAGTGTGACAAGCTGCGCACCGAAATAGCTTCGCTCCGAGAGCTGCTGGCCAAGCGAGAGGAGACGGACCCTGAAGAGATACGTAAGGCCACCACGCAGCTGCAGCAGGCCAGCCTCAAGCTGTTCGAACAGGCGTATAAGAAGGTGAGGGGGTGACAACCGTTCATAGATACGCGGTACATACAATTGGTCCATGATTTCTTGTTGAAGTGTCAAGGATTGTAATGTTTAGGTGTCAAGTAGAATACACAAGGAGAGGTTTACTTACTCGTATATATAAATACAGATGAAGCCGTCATATATACGTACATACACATCACGCCGGATTCTCTGTAGAAGGGTAGGCAGAGATCACCGATCTCCATCTTCCTTGATCAAGACCACATTCGCTTCATTAAGACTCATACACCTCTAACACACAGCGGTTATAGGTAGTTCTAACGTCACCCTTTTTCAATATAGCGTCTATCTGACTGTTATATGACTTATTGGACCGGTCCCTACGTAACCGCCCTTCCACTTCACTCATATTCCTTTTATCAATATGCTATTAATTTACGTGTCAAAATATTTTTTTTATTCAACACAAGTACAAGTACAGTACATTCATGGAAAGACAAAACATTTCCTGACACTGGTTGTCTCTTAGCATTGAAATTCTTGTTGGTTCGGAAGCCCTGGCTCGGAGAAGAACCATCAAGAAACTCTCTCTCTCTCGGCTTTCAGGATATTTTGCCCAATGCCAGTTATAAAACCAAATTATACATAAACAATTATCTTTGCACATAATATATAAATAAAAACAATAAATTAAAAAAGGGCATATTGAAAAAGGGTGACGTTAGAAGTACCTATAATCGCCGAGTGTGTATGAGTGTCAATGAAACGAAAGTGGTCTGTCAGGTTCAGTATAATATGCGCATATTTGAGCCACTACGTTTTCTTAGAGCGTAGTGGTCAAGCAATTGCGCTAGATTAAATCTAGAATCTAGACTTGTTGTCTCTAGTCTGATAGACTGGAGTGGTTTAGGCACTAGTACATGTTAGTGCTTTCATTATAGAAACGTCTGGTTAAGAAATGTTGGAGTTGTTGTTGGAGTTGTTGTACGTATGCAACGCTGGTCATTTGTCAGAACCACTAGATGGCAAAGTTGAGACATGAATTCAATAATTTTGAGATAAAAGTGTGATATAGGTTACAGCTTACCACCTGTCACATTGAGTACTGAATTGGACAACACTTGTGTTCGATGTAACCATAGAATAACTACCTTCGGTGTTGCGGAGATGGACACCTGAGCCTCTGTCAGTACTCAATGTGACAGGTGGTCAGCCATGTCGCCATTTACAAGCACTAATTTTTACCTGTTCGGGGAACATGTAGATTTTCTCACGATGTTGATGTTGTTTTCTTCAGAGGCTTGAATGCCCATCTCCGAAATTTCGAAGGCATGTTAGGTATGTAATGAATACAAACTAATTTAAATCTATTTATTCTAGATGGCAGCAGAACGCGAGGGCCAGACGGGTCAATCCGCAGACTCCACCAGCCAAGAGAAAAAGGAAGAGAAGAAGGAAGATAAGAACTAAGAAGGAATTAGAGTGTAGAAGAAGAATTGAGAATTACTAGAGAGTGAGAATGTGATAGGAGTAAATGTTTGTATGGATTATTTGGTGTATGTAGTTTTATATACGTATGTATTTTCAACTATGTTATGGTAATTTTAGTTGAAGAAAGTTTTATGGCATATGTATACAAAGAATAATCAGGTTGTAGCAGTCTACGGCTGTATATAGGCCTGCCTAAGTTCATTTTAATATAATATTATAATGTTTAAAATAATAGTGCAGTTTATATAAGTCACAAAAAAGAATTATATTCAAAACGTAATATATTTACGCATCTCGACTGTTAATACATAAATACATACATATATTTATGTGTATGTATATGGTAGTATGGGTCCCAGCTAGCAAGAGACAATTTATATAGAAAGAAAATTGATTAATTTATATGTATATGTTTACATATTATAATATGAGTAAGCGATGGTTCAAGAATGTGTGTTTGTAATAAAATAGTTATAATATATACATGTGTACAGATCACGACCAATTATTCACGCGGGGTAGGTAGAATTATGGTGTAATAATACAATGTGACAGGTGGTAAACCGTGTTGCGGTGTACAGTCATATAAGAGTAATATATCGCGGTGTAAGGCGTCATATAGGGTCATATAAAGAATAAAGTCAAATGTTTTATATTCAATATAAGTACAAGTACAGTACATTAATTGAAAGTCAAAACATTTGCCTGACACTGGTTGTCTCTTAGCATTGAAATTCTACCGTTGGTTCGGAAGCCCTGGCTCGGAGAAGAACCAACAAGAAACTCCGTAATAAATATCAGTACATGTATGTATTGAAAATAACATATACATAATGTATGAGAATGATGAAAAATACTGAAGATTTCGTAATACAGTCTATCTTAAATAGATAAAAGTCGTGAAGGGTGTTATAAGCATTTATACTTAAGTATATACACCTGTCACGTTAAAAGTGAGAAATATCTTCGAGATAGTGAATCGCTAATGTCTGTATATTCCCATAGGATATACAGTCGTGAAGTCTAATATAGTTTTTATAAGATTCTATATAGGACCTAAGTCTACACATGCTTTTCGCAAAATATCAGTTCAATATCACATCAGTAATAGTGTGAAGTTGGTAGTGGATGACTAAAAGTGACAAAATTTGCCATTATTAAGCGAAATTTGACACTTTTGCTGATTTTAATGGTGAAATTTGACACTTGGTAATCCACTACCAACTTCACACTATTAGTGATTGATATTGAACTGCGTTTGGGCTAAAACGCCTTCGTAGATTTTTCTCCTGATGATAAACCACGAACCAAATATAAAGAGGACCCGGCGTAAGGAGCGGTCCCCGTTACGCATAGCGGAGTCCAAATGGCGTGTTTTAATTGGTGCGGAGTCTAAAAATGTGTAGTAGAAAGAAGATACCTGATTTGATTGGACAATGCCGTGTTTTGATTGGTTGTAATATCTCCCCTCCATCCCGCGTACCTCGTTTCACCCCGCGTAGTGCCACGCTAGTTTCCATACAAACATTGCGTAAGGCCCACTCTTCTTATTCATTACTCCATGTGATAAACCGATTCTAAAATTGTAGGATTGGACCCATGTTACTGTGTACCCCGTATAATAAGATGGTCGTGATGTGTATGCGTGTATGGTTAATATGTATGTTGAAATTTAAATGTAAATTACAGTAGAAGCTTCATTAGTTTATAGTTAGACGTTAATGTCTTTATTAAAGAATGTTTTTGTTATTTGTGTGTTTTATTTATGTTTCCTCACGATGTTTTTCCCTCACCGTAGTATTCGACGCATTTCGTAAATGTATTTTTATTACGAAAATGTAGATAGAAATTCATTAAACCTCATTTCCTTTGGTACATGCTACCTACCTGTTCCCCGAACAGAGTTAGTATTTGTAAATGGCGCCATGCCTGACCAGCTGTCACATTGAGTACTGACTATCTGGTTAACACGTGGGTTCGAGGTGGCCATAAATTACTACCTTCGCAATTGCGGAGATGGACACCTGAACCTCTGACTACCCCGTAAGGGCTAATAGTCGTTAACGCGTACGTGCGTACGTATTTATATGTACATACATATGTTTATTTATCAAGGGGCTGTAGCCCAGTGGGTAAGACCTCTGACTTCTTATGAGAAAGGTACTAGTTTCGAATCCCGACTCTGGCATGTACCAATGAATGAAATTTAAATATGTGTTTTTCATTTACGTACATAATCTACAGTCGCTAACGGTGAGGGAAAACATCGTGAGGAAACCTGCCTATCCCTCGGGATGAATGGCCAGTGCTTGTATACGGAGGTTTACTACCTATCACGTTGGGTGCTGTCTATCTAGTGATACGCGGGCTTTGAATAACCCATACCTAACATGCCTACGAAATTTCGGAGATGGGCATTCAAGCCTCTGACTACGCCGCCATAATAAAAAGGGAGTAAGTATACACAAGTCGTGAAGCGTATGTTATGTTATGTTTTTGTTATTTGTGTGTTTTATTTGAAGTAAAGTAAAAACATTAATTCAGTAACAACTTAAATCTAGTGCACGTACAGCGAACCCCCTAATAAAGGGCATAGCCATGTGACTTAGGGTGGGTTAGCTCAACCCAGATTATAAACAGTTTGATTTACAATATATCGGGAACTGAAAATATTATAAAATTAAACTTATCATACAATACACAAGGGCCCTTACTCCACTAATTCATTTTAGCCACAATATTACTGCAGTATCGATACTGTAATACTTCAGTGGCCGTAGTTTGACACTTTTGGTACTCCACTAACAAATTTTGTCCACTGAAGCGCTATCGAACTACATCTGAAGTACAAAAAAGCTACTCCACTAACCAAACGTCCGTCAATGTCACCTCAATAGCCTTACATTTGGTACTCCACTTTTGACATTTCTATACTTGAGTTGCCACTGAAGCACCACTGACTCGCTATTGAGGCACAACTGTAGCAGATCAAATTATTAGCAGAGTGCCACTTTTACAACCGAGACGCAGAAGTAACGCAGTAGCGACGCAGTTGTGTGGCTGTCAAAGTTAATTAGTGGAGTAAGGGCCCACCTAACTATGGAACAGCTTTTCTCATTGCAAGCCACTACAGGCTGCATTTTAAATTCATAAAACTATATAAATGGCCTCAAAAGTCTATTAGTATGTCCCTTGACGTAAAAGAATGCCTATCTAGCTGCCGTTCTTCCCGGCATGTCGTAGGCGACTAAGGGACTAGGGGTAAATGAAATTGGGCGATAGGCTAGCAACCTGTCACCAATGTTCCATATGACATCACAACCCCAATATTCATGCTAATGTGACCAAGGAGATGTTTTCATGTCTCCAAGGTTTTGTCCACCCCGAAAGGGATTGAAGGATGTTAATGTATTTGTTTGTGCATACGTTTTACGACGAGGGAAAAGATCGTGAGGACACCAGCCTATCCCTCTGGATAGATAGCCATAGCCTATATACGGCGATACGGTTCACTACCTATCTCGTTGGGTGCTGTCTATGTAATGAAACGCGGGCTTCAAGTGACCCATACCTAACATGCCTTCGAAATTTCGGAGATGGACACTGAATCCTCTGACTACCCCGCCACGATAAAAAGGAGTGTGTAAAGCGTATGTTATACGTTAAGTCCCAAGCTTGTCTAAAGCCTGAATATAACGCATCAAGAAGAAGTTTAAATAATAATGTTGGACATTATTACACCAATAATAATAACCCCTTGGTAAGCACATTTAAGACTTGTGTTAAGGGTACTAGTCAACGTATATTTAAGAAATGTATACATATTATGTATAGATATATAGCATATATAATCACCGACCAGACTGGAAAGCAGTAGAAAAGCGAAGTTCTTAACTCTGCCTCCACCGGGAATCGAACCCGGGACATCACGATTAGCGTTGAGTTATCTAACCGATCGCTCCACGGAGGTCGTCAAACAGTCAGTTTACATACATAGTTTGTTCTATGGAACAATTTGAGATAAAAAAGTACAAACAGGGATCATATTTTATCAAATTTGTTGGTTCTAACATAATATCAACGATGCGTTAGCCACCAAACGTAACATACCCAGCTGAGTTAAAACCTTTTTGCGGCGATAATAACATGCACAAGCTATATACCTCCTAGTTTGTAAGTTTGATTTGTAAAATATTTGTATTGTGTAGGTATGTTTTTGTGGCTGTAAAAAAATTGTACTATTACGTAATGTTCTATGGAACAAATGTGATTCACTCGTATAGATCACTGGAATCTTTTTAATGATGGAATAGTAACCACCATATCACAACCCCAATATAAATTTTAAGAGACTACTAACATTTTAAGTCTCGACATTCTGTCTAATCTAAATGGAATTAAAGGACTTAAATGTATTCAAAGTTCTGTTCTACCCGAAAGGGATAGGATGTTAGTGTATGTATATGACGACCTCCGTGACGCGATTGGTTAGCCACTTGAACGCTAATCGTGAGCTCCCGGGTTCGATTCCCGGTGTAGGCAGAGTTAAGAATTACGCTTCTTCTGCTTTCCAGTCTGGTCGTTGATTATATATGCTATATATGTATTTATCTATATATTAAAAGTATATACATATTATTTCTTAAATATACGTTGACTAGTACCCTTAACACAAGTCTTAAATGTACTTACCAAGGGGCTAGTTCAATTGGTGTAATAATGTCCAAATATTATTATTATATATGTAATTTTTTTTAATGACACAGTGTACCAATTGCAACATTAAGTGATGACAAAAGTGTCACATTACGGCCACTGAAGTATTATTGTATCGATACTGAAGTAATATTGTGCCTACAATGGATTAGTGGAGTAAGGGCCCAGAAATACTAAGGAACAAAACATGTTACGTACAATAAAACAAACATTTTATTCTCAACTTTAATCCGCCCTATATCCAGAGGTAGCTAGCCCTTCTGACCGCATCTTAGCGTCGATCCAGCCACTAAAGTGGGGTACATTCACGTAGACCCCAGGAATCGTGGTGCCGCAGCCGATCCCGTACGCTACCATACCGTGAATAGCGTAGCGCATGTCTTTCGGGTTCTGGAAAGATGAAAAATATATATAAATGTAACAAAGAGAAATATTCTAATCCACTTTCGCGTAGACAGAACTGTGGCGACCTCTAGAGCGCCACACACAGAGAGAAACCTAAGTTTCAAATCAATTTCCTAGAACGCGCAATTGATATATTTAAGGGAAACAAGATATATACAAATTTCCAACTCAGGCCATTAGCCTGGATGAACACCTGCCCAGGTAGGAAGCTTCCTCTTTTCCTGTAGGACACAGTGGATCCTACAGAACCTTGGAGACATGAAAACATCTTATTGGTCATTTAGTAGCATATATATTGGCGTTTTGATGTCATATGGAATATTGCCACGGCACATCTGTCGCAGAACCGATTACCGTTGGAGCAAAACTGTTCTCGAATGGCAACCGCGTCTCGGTAAACGTAGTGTAGGACGCCCCCTTGCTAGATGGACCGATGACCTGAAAAAGGTCGCTGGTAGTTGGCTGAGGGCCACGAGTGATCGTGTATTGTACCCTTGGGGAGGCCTACATCCAGCAGAGGACTGACATAGGCTGATTGATTGATTGATTGACATATTTTATTAGTTTATTCATCAGTCACAATAAGTAGTTTAACGAGAATACACATAAATATATACAATCATCTAAAGTTAACCTTTGACTTTTATTAGCTAATTATAAAAACATCCCCATTAGATAAATTGGTGACCCCGAATGAACTCAACCAGACTGATTTTAGTGATAGTGATAAAGTGATAATCGCTATTTAATTTAATTTACTAAAAGTGTGTGCAATCCGCGGTTGACCTCGTTTAAGCTCATTGAACAATAGTGACTCCTTGAAGACAATGAATCCTCAAGCACCAACAACATCATCTGTTGCTGTGTCTGCGATGTCCATAGTATCCACAGACCTGACACAAATCACAGTGTCATAATAATCATTTTCTATTCTACTATAATTAAACGCACTCCACATCTCTACTCACCCCCACGGCACATACAAGCGGCGCTCCCCCATCCCCTCCACAAGTATCCTTCCCTGGCTCCCCTCCAGCACAAATCAGGGACTCGTGTAGTCTAAAATGACTACCTAGGCGGGTAGTCCGAAGTAGCTTCTCACATCTGTTACGACTTACTATCGGTAGATCGACCTGTAAAATATATATACTATAGTATATTCGCATTAAGAAAATAGTGACGTCATCATGTCCCTGCGATTTGACCAATGAGACGTGACAACGGTTGGCTGCGATTGGTTAATGTGACTTGTTTTCTCATTAATTAACATCTCATTGGCCAGTTGAACTTCTGAATAGCATGACGTCACTATTTACTTAACGCGAATAGCCTATAATAATAATAATATTGTAGGACGTTATTACACCAATTGAACTAGCCCCTTGGTAAGTACATTTAAGACTTGTTAAGGGTACTCTAGTCAACGTATATTTATGAAATATATACGTATTATATATAGATAAATACATATATTGCATATATAATCAACGACCAGACTGGAAAGCAGAAGAAAAGCGTAGTTCTTAACTCTGCCTCCACCGGGAATCGAACCCGGGACCTCATGATTAGCGTTCAGGCGTCTAACCAATCGCGCCATGGAAGTCATCAAATACTAAATACTATTTTCACAATAGTGGCGCGTGCAATACAACCTCCGTGGCGCGATTGGTTAAGCACCTGAACGCTAATCGTGAGGTCCCAAAGATTCCCAGAGGCAAAGTTAGGAACTACGCTTTTCTTCTGCTTTCTAGTCTGGTCGTTGATCATATAAGCTATATATGTATTTATCTATGTATAATATTCGAAATGTCGGAGATGGACACTCAAGCCTCTAACTAGCTTGTACTACGCTTTTCTTCTACCTTCCAGTCTGTTTGTTGATTATATATGCTATATATGTATTTATCTATACATAATAAGTATATATTTCTTAAATATACGTAGACTAGTACCCTTAACACAAGTCTTAAATGTCCTTACCAAGGGACTAGTTAAATTGGTGTAATAATGTCCAAATATTATTATAGTACAATCTCACCTTCTTCAATATAGTAGCATAATTGTCCTCATTTTCAAAGTCTTCTTTGCCCCATCCCATGCTAATACATCTAGTTGTCTCTTGAGGCACCTGTCGAGCGATGCAAGCGACCCCTATGTTTGGGGCTGGCTCATACGCCTTTTCTAAGACCAACAGCGCTATACTGTTTAGGAGGGAAGCTGCAAAAGACATACATATCAATACCTAACAGCGCACTTAGTAAACGCCATTTAGCAAACTTTACAGGAGAGAGGTTTAAAATTGAAAAAGTTGTCGTGAAAAGCAAAAATATCCATTATTTTGTGTGCGTGTGGTGTGAGAGCTACTCCGTCAATCTCTTTGAAAATTTCTTAGGATTTAGTGAGCATTCCAAAACAATTGTGCGCCTTGGAATCTGAATTTGTGAAAGTCAATTAAGGGAGTAAAAGCCAAAAAAGTTGGGCCCTCAATTCTCACATAGAGGATTGAGGGCCCACCCGTATCTGGCGACTATGAGCACTAAGAAAAAAGTCTTTACGACTAAATGTAAGTCATTTACAAACAAAACTTGTGATAATAAGATATTACCACAAAACGCTATTGCACCCAAAATATCTTCATTTAAAATTGGGCCCTCAATCCTCACACTCCTGAAAGTTTGTAACGAATATTTATAATAACTCTTATCTTACAGCAACTGTTTGTTACCCTATGTGCTACATAATAAATTGTGAATAATACTGGTAATATCTGGTAATTAATAATAGTGGTCATTTCGCCATGAACCAACACCAATTGACGCTGAAAACGAAAATTGAACTGAACTGTATATTTAACTCATTTTCGCCAAAAATGACGTTTACGCCAAATGCGTCGTTAGGTGTCGATATAATTAAAACATATACTTCACGACTTGTGTATACAAATCTATTTGACGATAGGCTAGTACGTCACCAATGTTTCATATATTATCACAATTCCAATATTCAGCTAAAAAGTGTCCGTTAGGCTACCTACGAAGCAGGTGTTGAGCTAGCGTACATAAATAGTACCTACTCACGTGAGGGAAGTCATCTTATAATAAACGCCTGTAGGTATTTAAAAGTCTTGTTGAATATCTCTTTTCTATTGTTACAGGGTAGTCGGAGGCTTGAGTGCTCATTTCCGAAATTTCGAAGGCATGTTAGGTATGAGCTACTAAAAGCTGCGTTTCACTAGATAGGCAGCACCCAACGTGATAGGTTGTAAACCGTATCGCCGTTTACAAGCACTGACTATTAGCTGTTCGGAGAACAGGTAGGTTTTCTCACAATGGTTGGTTGTCAAAAGCTTGTGGTTGGGAAGTAAAGGCGTCAATATAAGTATAACTTTATTGAGAGACTCGCTTTTTATAAAACACTAAAAAACGGGACTTATCGCGTATATTTGATAATCAAAGTATTAGATTTGTTACCCGACGTTGACCCGTAACCAAGGCCATTGCAACATGGCCGAAACGTCGGGTAAGAAAGGCAATGCTTTGTTTATAACATACTAGCGACCCGCTCCGGCTTCGCACGGATATAAAATATATAGCCTACTCCACTATTTAAGGGATGTTATTATACATATAAACCTTCCTCTTGAATCACTCTATCCATTAAAAAAACCGTATCGAAATCCGTTGCGTAATTTCAAAGATTTAAGCATACAAAGGGACATAACGACAGAGAAAGCGACTTTGTTTTATATTATGTAGTGATACGCGATAAGTACAGTTTTATTATTAAATGTGTACAACAATCTTACGTTTATAGAAATCCTCATGTCTGATGATTTTCTTTAAGTCCCTCTCTTGATATGGGTAGAATTCTTTATCAGTTCTTATGTCCCATTCGCCGGCGCGACATTTCACCTTAAATTATAAATATACACGTTATAAGCCTGCTTCGCTAATATACTTTACACTATATTACATACATAGATACACATCACGCCTGATTCCCTGAGATCACGGATCGCCATTTGTCCCGATCCTGACAGATCACTCTCGCTTCATTGACACTCATACACCTCTAACACACTTGGCGGTTTAAATAGGTACTTCTAACGTCACTCTGTTTCAATATAGCGTCTATTTGACTGTCATATGTCTTATTGGGCCGTTAATATACAATTATACCCGGTAAAATAATAATAATATTTGGACATTATTACACCAATTGAACTAGCCCCTTGGTAAGTTCTTTTAAGACTTGTGTAAAAAAGGTACTAGTCAACGTATATTTAAGAAATATATACATATTATACATAGATGAATACATATATAGCATATACAATCAACGCCCAGACTGGAAAGCAGTAGAAAAGCGTAGTTCTTAACTCTGCCTCTGGGAATCTTTGGGACCTCACGGTTAGCGTTCAGGCGTCTAACCGATCGCGCCACGGAGGTCGTCCGTCAAATGAATATTCATTACCTCAGTACTAGTGAGATTGTAGACTTTGTGTGCTGCCGTGAGTACTATGGTGGGACTGATAAGACTGCCACCCCCCAAGAATGTGCCTTTCGACCACGTATTAGAGGTATCTTTTCTGGAAAGAAGAAGTATTACTTAAAAATACTGTCGCGTAACAACCATTAACCCTTGCGGTTTAGTCAGGTTCAGGTGTCCATCTCCGCAATTGCGAAGGTGGTAATTCTATGGCCGCCTCGAACCCACGTGTTGATCAGATAGTCAGTACTCAATGTGATATGTAGGCCATGTCGCAATTTACAAGCACTAACTATTGCCTGTTCTGGCAACAAGTAGTTTTGTTCACGATGTTTTCCCTCACCGTAGTTATTCGATGCATTTCGTAAATGTATTTTTATTACGAAAATGTAAGCAGAAATTCATTAAACTTCATTTCTATTGGTACATGCTCCGAGATTTGAACCATTTACCCACTGAGACAGAGCCAAGCCCCAAACAACTGAGCTACGTCGAATATATTGTATTATATACTAGCGACCCGCTTCGGCTTCGCACTTCTGGCTATTTAATGGATGTTATAATACATATAAACCTTCCTCTTGAATCACTCTATCTACTAAAAAAAACCGCATCAAAATCCGTTGCGTAGTTTCAAAGATTTAAGAATACAAAGGGACATAGGGACAGAGAAAGCGCCTTTGTTTTATACTATGTAGTGATTACTCAAAAGAATATAAGGGCCATATCATAATTTTTATGTTCAAGCCATTTTTAATACAAAAATATTTTTACTTCAGAGAAATGAAATACCAACTCTATATTATTTACATATTAAAAGAAAATAAACCGTTAAAAAACACTTTTTAACTACTATGATGTTTTTCTAAAAAGCATTAGTAAACCTTAGCCCCAGATAGTCAGTGCTCAATGTGACAGATGGTAAGCCATGTCGCCATTTACAAGCACTAACTATTACCTGTTCGAAGAACAAGTAGGTTTCCTCACGAAGCTTTCCCTCACCATGTTTTTATATGAAATGAAATGAAAATCTTTTTATTCAACATAAGGATATTAAAATCACTTATTGAACGTCAAAAGAAAAACATTTTCTATAAAAAATTAGGCCATTAACATAAACTAATAATTCTTAAAATGAATCAAATTAGATTAATAAAACTAAAATTAAAACAAAAAACGACAGTGACAAAATTTTAGATTTATTTAATTTAATTTTAATTAATTTTAAGTTTGTAAATATTTTGTTAATTTATTGTAAAGATTTCATTAATAAATGAACAGTTTTTTCAAATTTTAACTAAAACTAACATACTCACTTCAAAATAGCTATGACCCAAGGGAATTCCATAAACTCGGCTTTAGTTCCATCGTTTGCAATCCTGAAGGATTCTTCATCACCTAGGTTGCTATATCTGAAAATACATACATACATATTTATATATATATATACATACGCTTCACGACTTGTGTATAAACACTCCCCTTTTTTATTGGTAGTAAGAGGCTTGAATGCCCATCTCCAAAATTTCGAAGGCATGTTAGGTATGGGTCACTCGAAGCCCGCGTTTCAGTAGATAGACAGCATCCAACGTGATAGGTAGTGAACCGTATTGCCGTATATGTGCACTGGCTAACTAAGGGATAGGAAGGTTTCCTCACGATGTTTTACCTCACCGTTAGTAACTGTAAATTATGTACGTAAATGAAAAAAACATTATATACATTCATTGGTACATGTCAGAGCCGGGATTCGAACCTAGGACCTTTCTGAGAAGAAGTCAGAGGTCTTACCCACTGGGTTACAGACGCTTTTTTTAATCACTTTGACTAGAACTGATAGTCCCTTGCTAGTTGTGATTGATGACACATGAAACATTTGTGACATGTTGCTAGCCCATCGCCCAATAAATTCCTTTAACCTACTCCTATATTTGTTCGTTCTTCTCGGCATGTCGTAGGAGGCGACTAAAGGACGAGGGGTAAATGGAATCTATTGGGCGATGGGCTATTAGCCTGTCATCAATGATCCATGTAACATCGCAACCCTAATATTCATGCTAAAAGTGTTCTTGGAGATATTATCGTCTCGAAGGTTCTGTCCATCTCGAAACGGATTATAGGACGTGAATGTATATGTAAGTATGTATGTATTACACTACCTACCTAAATCGGGTTTCAATGTTTTAGTTACATTCATTACTACGGTGAGGGAAAAACATCGTGAGGAAACCTACCTGTTCCCAGAACAGGTAATAGTCAGTGCTTGTAAATGGCGACATGGCCGACCACCTGTCGTATTGAGTACTAACTATCTGGTCAACACGTGGGTTCGTGGTGGCCATTGAATTACTACCTTCGCAATTGCGGAGATGGACACCTGAACCTCTGACTATCCCGTAAGGGTTAATGGTCGTGAACGCGTACGTATTACTCATTAAAACACTTACTTACCCACATTGCGTCGGAGCCGGGGTGGTAGTGGGTGGTCCCAAGGCCAAAGTTCCATTGATGTCCTCGGGAAGACAACACACGTCCAGATAGTGGGGACACTCCTTTTTCCTGGTTGGAAATAGAGACATTAGGAAGGGCAGCATTCGAAGTAATGTTAGCTAAATCGTAGTTTAGTGGAATCGCAATAGTGGGTCGATAGCAGTTCAATGGTGTAGCATACATACATACATACATACACATCAAGCCTGATTCCCTATAGAGGGGTAGGCAGAGATCACGGATCCCCATTTGTCCCGATCCTGACAGACCACTTTCGCTTCATTGACACTTATGCATCTTCTCATACACACTCGGCGGTTATAGGTACTCCTAACGTCACCTTTTTTCAATCTAGCGTATTAAATAAATATAATAATAAATATAGTGAATAAAGTAAAGGTTATAGCAAAATTCAGTAAAAGAGAAAATTTTAAAATTCAAAAGGCTTTGAAAAAAAAATACGACTGTAATAAAAACAAAGACAAACGCGTTCACAATAAAATTGCGAAGGTAAATTCTATATCCACCTCGAACCCACGTGTTGACCAGATAGTCAGTACTCAATGTGACAGGTGATAAGCCATGTCGCCATTTACAAGCACTAACTATTACCTATTCAGGAAACAGGCAGGATTCCTCACGGTGTATTCCCTCACTGTAAAGTTCGATGCATTTCGTAAATGTATTTTATTACGTAAAGATAATAAGTCATAAAAAAATTCAAATGAAGAGTACAAAAAAACAAAAAGCCAGTATTTTATCAAATAAACAAAGTCGGTCTATAACAAATGAAGGTCCATTCATTACCTGACATCCAGTAAGCTTTCGCCATTAGTAATGATCTTCTTGGTCTCAATATCACATTGGTAATACAATACACATTCTCCCTTAGTCCCATCCTCACGAATGCATTTCATTGGTTGACCTGTAATCATATTTAGGACTCTATTACACCAATTGAACTAGCCCCTTGGTAAGTTCATTTAAGACTTGTGTCAAGGGTACTAGTCAACGTATATTTAAGAAATGTATACATATTATACATAGATAAATACATATATAGCATATATAATCAACGACCAGACTGGAAAGCAGAAGAAAAGCGTAGTTCTTAACTCTGCCTCTACCGGGAATCGAACCAGGAATCTCGCGATTAGCGTTCGGATGGATCGTCAAAATAGGAAATCGTATAGGAAATCTATTACATCGGATATACCTACTAGTCTGTGACGTAAAAAGAATGCTAACTAGCTGCCGTTCTTCCCGGCATGTCGTAGGAGACTAAGGGACTAGGGGGTGAATGGAATATATTGGGTGATAGGCTACCAATCAGTCACCAATGGTCCATATGACATCACAACCCCAATATTCATGCTAAAAAGCAACCAAGGAGATCATTTCATGTCCTAGTTTTAAGAGATTCGCGATTTATACTCATGATTAATAACTAATGTCGGGTTAATAATAAAGATAACTTTATTATATAAAAACTTACGCGATAAGTTCCGTTAGTTATTAATCGTTTCATGTCGCCCAGTTTCTGTACACCCGAAAGGGATTAAAGAACGTGAATTTATATGTATATATGTGTTTGGACATGTTATGCGGATGAATGATAGCAGATTGACAAAAGGAATATATATGAGTGAAGGGCGGTTACGTAGGGGCCGGTCTAATAAGACATATAACAGTCAGATAGACGCTATATTGAAAAAAGGTGACGTTAGGTGTACCTATAACCGCCGAGAGTGTATGAGAAGATGTATGAATGTCAATGAAGCGAAAGTGGTCTGTCAGGATCGGGACAAATGGGGATCCGTGATCTCTGCCTATCCCTCTACAGGGAATCAGGCGTGATGTGTATGTACGTTAATCACCGTTGTTAAAGCCGGAAAGAACGGCAGCTAGTTAGCATTCTTTTTACGTCTCATACTACCATATACATACTCATATCACAGATAATATAATACTACAGTAATATAATACACAGATAATATAATACTACAGTATACTCATATAAATATATGTATGTATTAACAGTCGAGATGCGTAAATATATTACGTTTTGTATGTATGTATGTATGTTTCTTACCGTCTTTTTGGTCTTGTCTCTTTTCTTTATCCACTGGTTTGTAATCATCAACATTGGTGGGGTCCAAGTTCTCATCTTCGTTAACTTTGTTGATGAGAGAGTCATTTTTCTTCCCGTTTAAGACGTCATCGAAAATCTTCTTTATATTTTCGTCTATAACTTGCTTTTTGTCGCTATCTGGGAATTGAGAAGTTAATGTTTTAGATACATACATATACCTAGACTTCGGTTTGTAGGTAAGCAATTTATTTATTAAGGAAACAAAACAGAAATGAACACGCAAAATAAATATAACAAGGATAAATAAGAAAATAGATGCGCTCATTTCCATAAATATGTCTCAAAGAACACAAAATGATAGTAAAATTGATAATTGATAAAAATAATATTTGATATATAATAATATACATACATACATACGCTTCACGACTTGTGTTTACACACTCCCTTTTTATTGTGGCAGTTTAGTCAGAGGTTTGAGTATCTCCGAAATTTCGAGTATTTAAGGTATGAGTCACTCAAAGCCTTTCACTTGATATAGAGCACCCAAAGTGATAGGTAGTGAACCGTATCGCTGTATGCAGGGATTAGCTATTACCTATCACCAGGGATAGGCAGATTTCCTCACGATGTTTTCCCTCTACGTTGGCGTCTGTAAATTATGTACGTAAATGAAAAAATACTTTAAATTTCATTTGATAGAATAAAAATTTACATACATACATATATTCACGCCTCGAAGAGGTAGGTAGTGACTATCGATTGCCACCTGGAAAGATCCTGTCAAATCTCTCTTGCTTCACTCACACTCTCACCTTCTCATACATAACAGTACGCTGTAGGTCAGTGGTTGGGAGTTTGACTCTGTATTAGTGGGTACAAGGGTTCAAACCCCGGATGTACCAGTGGAAATAAAGTTTTATGATTTTCTAAGTTCATTTTCGAAAGAAAGAACACCAACTACGAAGAGGGCAAACATTGAGAGAAATCCCCTATACTCCAAACAGGTAATGGTCAGTGCTTGTAAATAGCGTCATGGCTTACCACCTGTCACATTGAGTACTGAGTACTAATGAAAGAATAGAATCACTAACTCACGTGAACCTCTGACTACTCCACAAGGGATAATGGTCGTAAAAGTGTATGTATGTATTATCATCATCATCAGCCTGTCTGAATCCACTGTTGGACATAGGCCTCCCCCAAATGACGCCACTTCTCCCTGTCAGTGGCCGTTCGCATCCATTCGATGCCGGCCAACCTGTGCAGGTCGTCTTCCCACCTTGCCGGGGGACGCCCCACACTACGTTTACTGAGACGCGGTCTCCACGTATAAACTTACCAACTTTAGTAGCATTGAATGGTTTATCAGGATTTCCAAATATATCGTCAAGGTTATGTTTGGTGGTATTGTCTATTTTAATCTCTGCCCCATTGCACAAAAAGACGAAAATGAATACACTATATCTGCAAAAGAAAAAAAGCATTTTAGACAAACGACAAATGCGTTCTCGGCCATTAACCCTTGCGGGGTAGTCAGAGGTTCAGGTATCCATCTCTGCAATCGAGGAGGTAGTAATTCTATGGCCACCTCGAACCCACGTGTTGACCAGATTGTTAGTACTCAATGTGACAGGTGATAAGCCATGTCGCCATTTACAAGCACTAACTATTACATGTTCGGGGAACAGGTAGGTTTCCTCACGGGTGTTTTCTCTCACCGTAGTATTCGACGCATTTCGTAAATGTTATTATGTTATAATAATTCTAATTCGACTGATTAAACTATTGGCATTTCGTAAAAAAAACCTGCAGAGAAGAAATGCCAAGAAACTCTGCACACAATTTTTAACAGTAAATTTAATAATATTTCATTATAACATGATCGAAACTTGAACAATTTCGATCATGTTTATTATACATACGTTTCACGACATGTGTATGCACTCCCTTTTTTATTGTGGCGAAGTAGTCAGGGCTCGAAATGTCGAAGCCATGTTAGGTATGAGCCACTGAAATCCCGCATTTCACTAGATAGACAGCACCCAACGTGATAAGTAGTGAACCGTATCGCCGTACAGGCACTGGCTATTTATTACTTATCCCGAGGAATAGGCAGGTTTCCTCACGATGTTTTCCCTCACCGTTATTAATAATAAATTAATGATTATATGTATTATCAATATAGTTACTTACATTATTCTTGAATCCATATTTGGAATATGCTCCGAACAAAAGACAACAATTTTAATTCTTATTGAGAACAGGTTTTGAAAACGTGTTTTTCAAATCTTCATTTTTGATGCGAACTGTTAACAGAGGTTATATGAGTATGTATGTAAGTATATGTTATAGTAAATATAGGAGTCAATAACATAATTACATACAATATTTAACGACCTTCGTGGCGCGATTGGTTAACCGATTCCCGGTGGAGACAAGTTAAGAACTACGCTTTACTTCCGCTTTCCAGTATGGTTGTTCATTATATATGCTATGTATGTATTTATCTATATATATAATATGTATATATTTCTTAAATATACGTTGACTAGTACCTTAATTAGTCTTAAATGTACTTAGCAAGGGGCTAGTTCAATTGGTGTAATACTGTCCTACAATATTATTATTATTACAATATTAATATCACTTCAGAAATGGGGTGAAGTTGTTAATGAAATAGTAATGTTAAATTTCGCCATTGATGTGAGCTAAATTTTGCAACATCATTAACCATTACTGAAGTACATTTTACAAGAAAACGAGACGTATCGCATATATTTTATAAACAGGCATGTTAACTCTGCCTCTGGGAATCTTTGGGACCTCACGATTGGCGTTCAGGTGGTTAACCAATCGCGCCACGGAGGTCGTCAAATATTGACCTACAATTGTGCTAAAACGCATTAGTGGGGGCTCTAGAAAGTAAGCACCTAACATGACATGTAGTAAACCATATCGTCATAACACCTTCAACGACATGCCGGGAAGAATGGCAGCTAGTTATCATTTTTAAATCCCACTGGCACGGAACATATAATAACAGTAAAAGAATAAGGAAAAAAACATTAGATATAGTAATTATAGATTTATACTCACGATTAATAACTAACGGGACTTATCGCGTATGTTTTTAAATAATAAAGTTACCTTTATTAACCCGGCGTTTCGGCTACGTTGCAGCAGCCATGGTCACGGGCAGACTGACGATGCATATTTCTTCGCCTCCACCGAAACGTTGGGTTAATAAAGGTAACTTTATTATACAAAAACATACGCGATAGGTCCCGTTAGTTATTAATCATTATATATAGTAATTATATATAGGAAGAATATACATATGTATAATGAATGACCATCGTCATTATTTCAAAGGTTCTTAGATATGTACCCTTAAGATTTATATACATAACGGTTTAACCTGTCACATTGAGTACTGACTATCTGGTCAACACGTGGGTTCGAGGTGGCCATAGAATTGAACTCTGTAATGGTTGAGATAGACTTTCGACTACCGCGCAAGGGTTTTTGGTCGTGAATGTGTATGTTATATAAAAGTAGGTAAGTTTTCTCACGATGTTTTCCCTCAGACACAACACCATAAAATATAATTCACTTTTAACTGATAAACTAGTTTTGTATAAATTTTATTTCACTTTGTATAAATATTTTACTTTATTTGTTGAGAGAAAACGTGTTTTTATAATAAGAGTTCTGATCAAACTGGATGGTACTGCAAAATGCATTCCTGTTTTCCTAAAGAGATGTGTCAGTAATTTACCAGTATATACTCGAGACCACACGTCAATTATATTCTGAAACAGAGTTAATGTAGAAGACTAAAATTCTTCCAAACGTTCAAACGTATAATAATAGGACACTATTACACCAATTGAACTAGCCCCTTCGTAGTTCATTTAAGACTTGTGTGAAGGGTACTAGTCAAAGTATGTTTAAGAAATATATATTTGTTATACATACGGAAATACATATATAGCATACACAATCAACAACCAGACTAGAAAGCAGATGAAAAGTGAAGTTCTTAATTTTGCCTCTATCAGGAATCGAACCAGAGACCTCACGATTAGCGTTCAAGTGCTTAACCAATCGCGTCGTCATATATGAGGTATAGGTATTGCCGAATGATACCTCTTTTACATACATACATATATTCAGGCCGACCCCAACAGAATAGGCAGCGACTTTCTATCACCACCTGGAACGATAGATACTTTTTTATAGTAAGAGGCTTGAGTGCCCATCTCCAAAATTTTGAAGGCATGATAAGTATAGGTCACTTGAACTCCGCGTTTCACTAGATAAAGCACCTAACATGATAGGTAGTGAACCGATTCGCAGTATACAGGCACTGGCTATTACCTATTCGGGGAACAGCTATGTTTCCCAAAGATATTTCCGAAATTTCGAAGGCATGTTAGGTATGGGTCACTCAAAGCCCACGTTTCACTAGATAGACAGCACTCAACGTGATAGGTAGTGAACCGTAATGAAACCAAGAGATAGGCAGGTTTCCTCACGATGTTTTCCATCACCGTTATAAATTGGTTTTTTTAGTAGTATATACTGATAAGTAAATACTAACCAGTAAATCTTTTTCCCATCCCTATAGCATTGAAAAAGCGATATCAGGACAAGTTCTGCACATAATCAGAATTTTATTGACCTTTGCAGATATACGCATTACGACGATCTTCTAAAGTGTGGCCAGAACCTTGAAGCCAATATCTCCTTGGTCAACTTTAGCATATTACTGTGTCATTAATATGGAATATTGGTGACAGGTTGGTAGCCCATCGATTTATAAATTAAAGGAGGATACGTAATCTGAATTTTAGTCTGGAAATGTAAATGGATATCACTACATAGGATAAAACAAAGTCGCTTTCTCTGTCCCTATATTCCTTTGTATGCTTAAATCTTTGAAACTACGCAACGGATTTTGATGCGATTTTTTGCAATAGATAGAGGGATACAAGAGGAAGGTTTATATGTATATTGGAGTAAATAGTGGAGTAGCCAATATATTTTATACCGGTGCGAAGCCAGAGCGGGTCGCTAGTTATTATATATACAAGTTGAAATTCCGGCTACTCCGTGATGCATAAGTATGCAAACTAGCTGCCGTTCTTCCCGTCATGTCGTAGGAGATGACTAAGGGACTAAGGTAAAGGGAATCTGTTGATGGGCTAGCAAACATCGTGAGGAAACCTACCTGTTCCCCGAACAACTAATAGTTAGTGCTTGTTAATGGCGACATGGCTTACCACCTGGCACATTGAGTACCAACTATCTGGACAACACGTGGGTTCGAGGTGGCCATAGAATTACTACCTTCGCAATTGCGGAGATGGACACCTGATACTCTGACTACTCCGCAAGGGTTAATGGTCGTGAACGCTTTGTATTTTATGGTTTGTATGGACTAAATAATTACATTTAATTACAACACTTTAAAGGAAAAAACAACGCGAGCATGATTTAATATAATCTGCTAACAACATAACATAATTTACATGTATATTTATAATTTTATAGTGCCATATGACAGTATATATTGAAAAAGGGTGACGTTAGGAATACCTATAATCGCCGAGTGTGTATGAGAAGGTGTTTAAGTATCAATGAAGCGAAAATGGACTATCAGGATCGGGACATATGGGGATCTGTGATCTGTTTACTCCTCTACAGGGAATCAGGCGTGATTGTATGTATTTATATAGCTAAGGTGTAAGGTAGAGTTGGACGGGGTAGGCCGCGTAGAACTTATACAGATAAAATTGGAGACATTATTCTCAAGGCGGGTGTAGCGTGAAGAACAGCGGAGCATGTATGAGAAGGTTAATGGGTGTGAGTGAAGCAAGAGATTTGTCACCCGTTCTAGGTGGCCTAATAGTCTCTGCCTATCCCGTTAGTAAATAAGACATTTGAATATTTATGTATATATGAGGTACCTAAGTACGAGTATGTCCCGTGCTAGCTGGGACGTAAAAAGAATGGCAACTAGCTGCCATTCTTCCCGAGCTGTTGAAAGAGAAGACAAAGGTAGAGGCTTAAATTGAATTGAGAATTTCATATAGGTAAGGTGAAATGGTGGTTTGTATAACAGTCAGATAGACGCTATATTGAAAAAGGGTGACGTTAGGAGTACCTATAACACCCGAGTGTGTATGAGGAGGAGATGTATATCAGGATCATAACGAATGGGTATCCGTGATTTCACACATTTCAATATAAACATAACATACGCTTCACAACTTGTGTATACACACTCCCTTTTTTATTTTAGTCAGTGGCTTGAGTGCCCATTTCCAAAATTTCGAAGGCATGTTAGGTATGGGTCACTCTAAGCCTGCGTTTCACTAGATAGACAGCACCCAATGTGATAGGTAGTGAACCGTAGCGCCGTATACAGGCACTGGCTCTTTGATGGTTTCCTCACGATGTTTTCCCGCACCGTTAGCGTTTGTATGTATATATAAAGTCAAAGTCAAATGTTTTTATTCAACATAAGTACAAGTACAGTACAATAATTGAAAGTCAAAACACTTGCCTGACACTGATTGTCTCTTAGCATTGAAATACTACCGTTGGTTCGGAAGCCCTGGCTCGGAGAAGAACCAACAAGAAACTCCGACTTTCAGGATTTTTTGCCCAGTGCCAGTTTATATATATGTAATAATATATAATAAATATATAATAAACGTGTATGTTTTAGAATAGTTATACCATTTATCTACAGTGGAGTGTTAAAGCAATTAATTTATCATTTGTTGACCTCAAAGGTGAATATTCGATAACACGTAAAATACCCAATTACGAAAATAAAATCCAGCATGTATACAAATATACAATCACGCCTTTACGTCCTTAATGAGAAAGGCAGACTATCGATCGCCACCTTGAACGGGTGACAAATCTCTCTTGCTTCACTCACACCCATTAACCTTCTTACATGCTCTTCTGTTCTTCACGCTACACCCGCCTTGAGAAAAATGTCTCCAATTTGATCTGTATAAGTTCTACGCGGCCTACCCCGTCCAATTCTACCTTCTACTTTTCAAGTTCGAGGTGGCCATAGAATACTACCTCCGCAATTGCGGAGATGGACACACGAATCGTTTATACCTTATGTAAAGATTGGGAAGTATATGTTACTATGATATGTATCTAAATGCATTTATACCGCTAGCAGGAAAATAAACGTAAATATTATTCATTGGAAACCTGATTTTGTAATGTGTTTGTAAAAACCCAGTTGAGCAAGCTGATTCTTTCGAGTTTGCTCGTTAATGAAGCCGGTACTCGTTGGATCAAAAAGTTAAGCAACGTTGGGTGAGGTCAATGAGTAGATGGGTGACCAACGAGAAAATTTATCTATCTATGTATATTAAGCATTTATTTACAGCAACAAAAAGATACACAATACAAAAAGTTTACCATTCAAATTTACAAACTAGGGGGTATAGCTTGCATGTTATTGTCGCTCAAAAAGGTTCTCAATTGCGAAATGCACCATAAACTACGGTAAAGAAAAACATCTTGAGAAACCTACCTGTTCCTCGAACAGGTAATAATAAGTGCTTGTAAATGGCGACATGCCTTACCATCTGCCACATTGAGCTGTACTATCTGGTCAACACGTAGGTACGAGGTGGCCATAGAATTACAACAACATTCACGTCCTCTAATCCCTTTAGGGATGGACAGAACCTTGGAGATGATACTAGATAACTTTTTAGCATGAATATTGGAGATGTAATTACATAGGAGATATGATTTGACTAATCTACTAACTAATCGTGAGGTCCCAAAGATTCCCGGTGGAGGCAGAGTTAAGAGCTACGCTTTTCGTCTGCTTTCCAGGCTGGTCGTTGATTATATAAGCTATATATGTATTAATCTATATATAATATGTATACATTTCTTAAATATACGTTGACTAGTACCCTTAACACAAGTCTTAAATGTACTTACCGAGGGGCTAGTTCAATTTGTGTAATAATGTCCAAATATTATTATTATAAAAAATATTATTATTATTATCTATATATAATATGTATATATTTGTTAAGTATACCTTGTCTTAAATGTAACTTACCAAGGGGCTGGTTGAATTGGTGTAATACTATCCAAATATTATTATTAAATGGAACATAGGTATAGCTCATCGCCCAATATATTCCATTTATCTCAAGTCCTTTTGCCTCCTACGACATGCCAGGAAGAACGGCAGCTAGTTAGCATTCTTTATACGTACTAGCACGGAATATAGCAATAGATAAACGACGCGGCGGCGTTGATCGAGAAGGGCTACTACAAAGTGAAAGACTATCTAAATGATGTTATGTGACGTTTCATCTTGGTGTGATTGCAGCCTCACGATGCATGTTCTTATTGGGATGCCTTTAATATGTTGCTCATATTCGTTGGTTGCTGGTTGGGCTGCAGTCTCATTCTGATGGATTATTTAATTGAAGTTGTATTGAATAATGTCTGCAGAGTTTCTTTGCATTTCTTCTCTGCAGGATTTTGCTTTACGAAATGCCAATAGTTTAATTAGATTTATTTTATTTTTTTAAGATTAAATAATTTTAATATAGACTTTTCATGTGGAAATGTTTTTTGTTTGATTTCAATTAGTGATTTTATAATCCTCATGATGAATAAAAAGCATTTCATTTCATTCGGACGTGGCCCCGAGTAGTAAAGTGACTAGAATCACATTATCTGATGACCTTAGTCACCTCTTACGACATAGTAAAACTAATTCATAGTTTTATGGGACGTAAAAAGAATGCTATATGAATGAACTAGCTGCCGTTCTTCCCGGCATGTCGTAGAAGGCGACTAAAGGACTAGGGGTAAATTAAATCTATTGAACGATGAGATAGCAATCTGTCACCAAAGTTTCATTAAGATATCACAACCCCAATATTCATGCTAAAAAGTGACCTATAAGATATTATATCTCCAAGGTTCTGTCCACCCCGAAAGGGATTAAAGGAATGTATGTATGTGAGAAGAAAGGTATCTAGTTTTATTGAAATCAAGTCCAAAACAAGCTTTAAGGACGTATTGTTGTTTGTATGTATATGTCGCAGAATGATTTGATATTTCTGATTTTTGCAAAAAACCTAGGAATTTGTAAATATGTATACATTTCTTAAATATACGTTGACTAGTACCCTTAACACAAGTCTTAAACGTACTTACCAAGGGACTAGTTCAATAGGTGTATAGTCTATTTACATTAACTAACTGTCTTTCGTGTCATGTCGTAAGAGGCGACTAAGGGATAAAGTGTAAGTAAATATTTGTTGTATTACTATACATATAAGGTTAATGGATATGAGTGAATCAAGAGAGTTTGAACAACGCTTTTCTACTGCTTTCCAGTCTGGTTGTTGATTATATATGTATTTATTTATCTATTTATAATATTTATACATTTCTTAAATATACTGTCTTAAATGTACTTACTACAGGGCTAGTTTCTAGTTAGGCTAGTTTTCGTAATAAAAACACATTAACGTCGAATATTACGTTGAGGGAAAACATCGTGAGGAAACCTTACCTGTTCCCCGAACAGACAATAGTTAGTGATAGTAAATGGCGACATGCCTTACCACCTGTCACATTGAGTACTGACTTGGTCAACACGCGGGTTCGAGGTGGCCATAGAATTACTACCTTCGCAATTGCGGAGATGGATACCTGAACCTAACTATGGTGTTTTTTTTACTATCCATGTTTTCGCAAAATGCCTAGGTTTTTTGCAAAAACTCGAAATATCAAATCATCATGCGACATATGTATAACCTTGTTTAATACTCAAGTTTGAGATGTGTAAAACTTGTTTTTTCAAGTTATTTAATCAGTATACATCGAGATGTCACATTGAGAAGACGTGTTATTTGTAAAATCCGTATAAAAACAATTTTTAATATTATAAGTGTTCTAGTGTCATTTTTTGTGTTATTTAATGATATAAGTGGAATATTAAGTGTGTTTTTCTAATTAAATGTATTATTATTAATCAATTTTACTTATTTATGAAAGCTCGATAAATTTATAAACATGGTAAATACCTTCAAAATTCTATTTATCATAGGTTATCAATACCTCGATATTATCCCGACCTATCGGGACTTTAATATACGCTAACTAGCTGTCGTTCTTCTCGCTATGTCGTAGGAGGCGACTAAGGGACTAGGGGTCAATGGAATCTATTGGGCGATGGGCTAGCAACTTGGTATCAATATTCTATGTCGACATCATCACGTTTTTGATAGTTTTTCTGTCTCTGTCGTTCTGTCCATCGCGAAAGGAAAATGAATTGATGAATTTGTAAATATATGTATGTATCACTACATAGTATAAAACAAAGTCGCTTTCTCTGTCCCTATGTCCCTTTGTATGCTTAAATCTTTGAAACTACGCAACGGAATTTGATGCGGTTCTTTTTAATAGATAAAGTGATTCAAGAGGAAGGTTTATATGTATAATAACATCCATTAAATAGCTAGAAGAGTGAAGCCGGAGCGGGTCGCTAGTATATATATAGAATACTACGGTGAGGGAAAAACATCGTGAGGAAACCTACCTGTTCCCAGAACAGGTAATAGTTAGTGCTTATAAATGGCGACATGGCTTACCACCTGTCACGTTGAGTACTAACTATCTGGTTAACACGTGGGTTCGAGGTGGCCATAGAATTACCTTCGCAACTGCGGAGATGGACACCAGAACCTCTGACTACCCCGCAAGGGTTAATGGTCGTAACCGCGTTTGCCTTTTTGTGAAAATCAGGATACATATACAGAGTACAAAATATACTTTGAAAATCAAAAAACATAATTTACATTGGTATTAACATACTCAGGCGGGATTTGAACCCTGAACCCACTGATACAGAGTCAAGGCCCCAACGGCTGAGTTACACAGAATCTAATGTATAAAATATGATAATAATAACATATTTATTGTCGTCCCAAATAAACAAAATTATATAATATTTAAGTTAGTTTTTCTAACATGTAACATTTCACAACAAAAATACTGATTTGTACAGCAAAATCATAACATACATAAAACATACGCTTCACGACTTGTGTATACACACTCCCTTTTTTATTGTGGCTTGGTAGACAAACGCTTGAATAGCCATCTCCGAAATTTCGAAGGCATGTTAGGTATAGGTCACTCGAAGCCCGTGTTTCACTAGATAGATAGTGAACCGTATAGCCGTATATAGGCACTGACTATTACCTAACCTGAAGGATAGGCAGGTTTCCTCACGATGTTTTCCCTCACCGTTAGCGACTGTAAATTATGTACGTAACAGAAAAACATTTTTTTTTATTTCAATCATTGGTACATGCCAGAGCCGGGATTCGAACCTAGGACCTTAATAAGAAGCCAGAGGCCTTGCCCACTAGGCTACAGTACTACTAACATACATAAACATTCACGTCCTTTAATCCCTTTCGGGTAGGACAGAACCTTTAAAACATGAAAAAATATTCTTTTTCACTTACTAACATTATATTGGGGATTTGATGTCACATGGAATATTGGTGACAGGTTGCTAGCCTTTCGTATATATTCCATATACTCATAGTCCCTTAGTCGCCTCCTACATGCCAGGAAGAACGGCAGCTAGTTAGCATCCTTTTTGCTTGCTAACTAGCTCGGGACTATTTACTAATTAAATTAATATTACAAGTCGTGAAGCGAATGTTATATATTTTTATAATTTTTTAGTAAGCCATTCACCACTAAGGTTATGTCGGCTCAAGTACAAACACTGATGCCATGTCGCTTGAACTTCTCGTTATTCAGTCGCCATAGTTACGCCAACGCCGCCAGCCGCTACAACCGAAGAATAACGAAGTTGAAGTCCCAATGTCTTCTTTTCCTTGTTCTTCGGTTCTTTCCAGTTGAGGATCCAAATCTTATCCCAAAGCGAACATGTTTAGCCAATTCGCCATCGCATTTGACTTAATATTCTGCCGAAAATAAACATTTGTATTTTCAACTTTCACTGAGCTGCTGACTTTGTTGACGCACCATAGACGACTGTTATTTACTACTTAAAGCATTAAAATAAATTAATTTCTTCTTTACAGAATCGCCTGTTGATTCTCGTTGCCATGGCGACGCTAGTTCGTTGTCAAGGTGACATAGATGATTTAGTATTACAAGAGATATTTGGGACTAATAACCAAACCAGTGGCACTGGCCTGGAAAACCATGGGAACTTAGAACCAACGCCGGCTCAAGTTACACTGGCGCCTGCCAGCCAAAACGAAAATCACCAACAGAGTAACGATGAATGTAGGTATAGAATGCAGAAATACATAATAATAAATAAGCGGCTGTAGCCCAGTGGGTAAGACCTCGGACTTCGTATGAGAAAGGTCCTAGGTTCGAATCCCGACTATGGCATGTACCAATGAAAGAAATTTAAATGTGTTTTTCATTTACGTACATAATTTACAGTCGCTAACGGTGAGGGAAAACATCGTGAGGAAACCTACCTATCCCTCAGGATAGTTAATAGTCAGTGCCTATATACGGCGATACGGTTCACTACCTATCACGTTGGGTGCTGTCTATCTAGTGATACGCGGGCTTCGAATGACCCATACCTGACATGCCATCGAAATTTCGGAGTGCATTCAAGCCTCTAACTACCCCGCCATAATAAAAAGGGAGTGTGTATACGCAAGTCGTGAAGCGTATGTATGTACATACATATGTACATATCACGGCTGATTCCCTGTAGAGGAGTAGGCAGAGATCACGTATCTCCATTTGTCCCGCTGACAGACCACTTTCGCTCCATTTACACTAATACATCTTCTCATTCACACTCGGAGGTTATATGTACTCCTAATGTCATATTTTTTCAATATAATGTAGAAATAATTGTAGTAATTCGACATAGTTCAGTTGTTTGGGGCTTGGCTCTGTATCAGGGGGAACAGGTTTCAAATCCTTGAGCATGTACCAATGGAAATGAAGTTAAATGAATTTCTATGTACATTTTCGTAATAAAAATACATTTACGAATACTACGGTGAAGGAAAACATCATGACAAAACCTACCCGTTCCCCGCACAATAGTAAGTGCTTGTATATGGTGACATGGCTTACCTGTCACATTGAGTACTAACTGTCTGGTAAACACGTGGGTTCGAGGTGGCCATAGAATCACTACCATCGCAATTGCGAAGATGGAAACCTGATCCTCTGGCTGGCAAGGATTAGTGATCGTGAATTCGTTTATCTTATGTAGAAATAATACATACATACGCTTCACGACTTGTGTATACACACTCCCTTTTTTATTGTAGTCAGAGGCTTGAGTGCTCATGTCCGAAATTTCGAAGGTATATTAGGTATGGGTCACATGGTTATATGAAGCCTGCGTTTTACTAGATAGACAGCACCCAACGTGATAGGTAGTGAAGCGAATCGCCGTATACAGGCACTGGCTATTACCTATCCCAAGTGATAGGCAGGTTTCCTCACGATGTTTTCCCTCACCATTAGCAACTGCCCTCGAAATTTTGATTCGGAAAAAACGTTATACTATTTAAACGCGGGCTTCGAATGACTCATACCTAATATGCCTTCGAAATTTCGGAGATGGGCACTCAAGCCTCTGACTACAATAAAAAAGGGAGTGTGTTCACACAAGTTGTGAAGCGAATGTTTATGTATGTTGTTGAATATATAAAAAACAAACAAATGCATTCACGACTATTAACGCTTGCGGGGCAGTCAGAGGTTCAGGTGTCCATCTCTGCAATTGCGATGGTAGTAATTTTATGTCCACCTCGAACCCACGTGTTAACCAGATAGTCAGTACTCAATGTGACAGGTGGCAAGCCATGTAGCCATTTACAAGCACTAACTATTACGTGTACGGGGAACAGGTAGGTTTCCTCACGATGTAATCCCTCGCCGTAATTTGTTGCCGTTAGTTGTTAAATATATGTGTATGTGTTTTTGTTTTCAGTGGAAGAATGTCTTACAGACGATAATATGCAAGGCAAATGTGTGCCTTATTACCTGTGCAGTATAGACAATAATACCATAATAGATGATGGAACTGGAATTATTGACATAAGGTAAACTATCACTACATAGTATAAAACAAAGTCGCTTTGTCTGTCCCTATGTCCCTTTGTATGCTTAAATCTTTGAAACTACGCAACGGATTTTGATGCGGTTTTTTTTAATAGATAGAGCGATTCAAGAGGAAGGTTTATATGTATAATAACATCCATTAAATAGTGGAGTAGGCTATATATTTTATATCCGTGCGAAGCCGGAGCGGGTCACTAGTTTATCTATATATAAAAGTTATGCATTTGTTAAATATACGTTGACTAGTACCCGTAACACAAGTCTTAAGTGTACTTAGCAAGGGGCTAGTTTGGTGTAATAATGTCCTACAATATTATTACCTATACCTTTGTTTACCCTCTCAATTACAGGCTTCGTGACGGCCCCTGTAAGAACTACTTAGACTTCTGTTGTCGACTGCCCAATGCCCGTCCAGTCGAAAACCCCGTCACACAACCACCACCAAAAGAAGAGGTATGATAAGTAGCGACATCTAGGGCCACACACAGAGAAGTTAAGTTGTAATTAGTTTGAGATAAATACTATAGATGGCGCAAAAATAAAACTCAATATACTTGAATGCGCAATTAAAATAATTAACGAGAATAAGTAATAGACAAATTTGAACACCTACCCAGGTAGGAAGCTTCCTCTTTTCCTGTAGGACGCAGTGGATTTTACAAATGCTATCTAACTGATTTTCTTCTAGAATATTTATGCTTCACGACTTGTGTATGCACTCATTTTTTTATTGGTCTGTTCCAGTTTGTTACATTAATATAACTACATGGACAATTTCGTTCCATGTAGTTACATTATTTAGAAATTTTATTTAAATGGAACTGGAGGGCCTTTCTTTCCAATTAGTTACATTGAAAACATCCACATGTAATTCACACATCCAATAATAATTTACCAATTATTTGATCTACTAAATGAATTATTAAGAATGTATTAAAATCGCGAGAAATTGTTAACTGTACTAAATTGTTTGTTTAATAATGCTTTAGTCTCATCCTTCCGAAAACTAGAAAATTTCCATGCAAGCTCTCAGGCAAAACGTAGGAAAGTAGATAGAGAAAAGGATAATTTTATATAGAAAACAAGTTTACAATTACTATCAGCGGTGAGAGACAACTTCCTAAGGACACCTGCCTATCCCTCAGGATAGGTAATAGGCAGTGTCGTAGTATATTTAGTGCAGTGTATACGTTAATACGGTTAACTAACTATCAAGTGGAGTGCAGTCTATCTAGTGAAACGCAGGCTTCAAGTGACCCAGTACCTTACATACCTTCGAAATTCGAAGATGGCCACTGGCGCCTCTGACTCCCTCGCTACAATATGTATGTTACACAAGTCGTAAGGTGTATGTGTTTTATTGGTTGGCAGAGTCGAAAATGAAATAATTGGTCAAATTACCATTGGATGTGTTGTGGTGGCGTACTCAAGCTTGAGTGCCCATTTCTGAAATTTCGAAGGCATGTTAGGTATGAGCCACTCAAAGCCGCGTTTCACTAGATAGACAGCATCCAACGTTATAGGTAGTGAACGGTATCGCCGTATACAGGCTCTGGCTATTACATATCCCGTGGTATAGGCAGGTTTCCTTACAATTTGGTCCCTCACCGTTAGCGACTGTACATTATGTACGTAAATGTAAAACACGTATGTATATTCCATTCCTTGGTGCATGCCAGAGCCGGGATTCGAACCTAGGACCTCTAGTAAGAAGTCAGAGGTCTTACCCACTTGGCTACAGCCGCTTTAGTAGTTATATCTTTATCCTAAACGTATATTTGTAGTATAGAACGTAACATGAAATGAAATGCTTTTTATTCAACATAAGGATCATAAAATCGCTTATTGAAAGTAAAAAGTTAACAAAACATTTTCACATGAAAAATTGTCATAAAAATTAGTTAATATTACAAAAATAAAATAAAAGTAATTACATTATTGGTATTTCGTAAAGGAAATCCTGCAGAGAAGAAATGCCAAGAAACTCTGCAGACATTATTCAATACAACTTCGGTTAAATAATCCATCAGAAGTTCGTACGTACGTTAATTCTAACGTCACCCTTTTTCGATATATCGTCAATATAGTTTATACTTGGAAAACCTTATTAAAGATATTTAAAAAATATTATTTACATATCAAGCTAGCATATCTGGCTAGATGGACCGATTACCTAAAAAAGGTCGCTGGTAGTGGTTGGCTGAGGGCCACGAGTGATCGTTTTTTGTGGCGTTACCTTGGGGAGGCCTACGTCCAGCAGTGGACTGACATAGGCCGATTGATTGATCTATATATAATTTATTATTGTTTTTGCATTATCGAAGTCCAGAAAATCATTGTATTTTGTTGATTATTGAAGATTATTCAATTCAATTCAATTTTCAGCGTACAGGCTGCGGCTGGCGGAACCCTAACGGCGTTGGGTTCCGTATCCAAGGCGCTCAAGACGGAGAATCCAATTTCGCCGAATTTCCATGGATGGTTGCTATTCTTACGTAAGTGTACACACCGGTTCTCGATCACCTAAGTTAAGCAACACGTAACACAAACTGGATGGGAGACCGTCTGACCAATGTGCTTGTGGCGATCTCTAGAGCGCCACACATAGAGAAACTTAAAACCTAATTTGCAATTAGTTAAACATAATTAGCACAGATGTCGCTAGCAAGAAATAAAATGATTTCAAAAATCAATATCTTTCAACGCGCAATTGAAATATCGAACGGAAACGAAATAGAGTACCCGCCACATAAGGTGGCAGTAGCCAAACTTGGAACTAAATTTGACGTTTCCGCCATTGCGTGTTATTTTGTATGAAAGGTAAATTTAGTATTACCAGCGTTGTGTTTTTTGCCCACTCTTTGTAATTTTTATGTTTGTTAAGGGTGATTATAATAAATTGATTTCTGGAGTTTCTTGTTAGTTCTTCTCCAAGGGTCTCCGCTGAACTTCTTCTTCTCAATTGTTACGCTCTTATCAGAGCGGTCGTGGTCTTCATGACGTGGCATCTTGAGCAGCCGAAATGGTTGGTGAACTAACCTCGGTAAAAATATGTAAAGACAATGCTCAGTGCCATGTTTGAAATAGTTTTTTTACATACATACATACACATCACGCCTGATTCCCTGTAGAGGGGTAGGCAGAGATCATGGATCCCCATTTGTCCCGATCCTGACAGACCACTTTCGCTTCATTGACATTCATACATTCTCTAATACACTCTCGGCGGTTATAGGTACTCCTAACGCCACCTTTTTTCAATATAGCGTCTATCTGACTGTTACATATATGTCTTATTAGGCCGGCCCCTACGTAACCGCCCTTCCACTTCACTCATATATATTCCTTTTGTCAATATATAGTTTTTTTAATTTGTACTTAGATCATAAAATAACTTTCAAAGAGAGCTTATGATAGGGCCTATTTTGAATAAAAATATTTTGACTTTTGACTTTGGTATATTAATTTGTTTTATTTGAGTTTATAGCTCTGCAACCAAAGATCGTTACAAATGAAACCTCAATATAATGTATCGAGCCGTATGGCACAGTGAGTGCTAGTTTTGGCGTGTTTACTGGCAACACTGGATTACGCGACTGTGGCGACGCCTCGAACTGCCACCTTATGTGGCGGGTACTCTATATACAAATTTTTATGTCAGGCCATTTTGATTTCCGTGAGGGAAAACATTGTGAGAAACTTACCTATTTCGAGAAAAAGGCGCTAATATCTGTATACGGCGACAGGGTTTACTATTGGGCACGTCGGATATTGATTAGATAAAAGACAAACGCGTTCACGACCATTAACGCTTGCGGGGTAGTCAAAGGTTCAGGTTTTCATCACCGTAACTGTGAAGGTAGTAATTCTATAGCCATTTCGAACCCACGTGTTAACCAGATAGTCAGTAATCAATGTGACAGGTGGACAGCCATATCGCCATTTACAAGGTCTAACTATTACCAGTTTGGTTATTCAGAACAGGTATATTTCCTCACGATGTTTTCCCTCACTGATATTGATTATCAGGTAAAAAAAAACTTAGTTGATGGTGGGTCCACAATCTCTGACTGCCCCTTAAAGGATTATACAATAAATATGATGCACATAGTATTATCTGTAGTGTGAGGACCAATCTGTTAACCTCTTTGTAAATTCTCTAGGATTTAGTCTACACTCCAAAACAATTGTGGAACTTAATTTTAGCATTGCTATTCAGAGGGGGAATGCTATCAGTGTCTTGGGAACCCTACTACTCTCTGACAGCGATGACTACAAAGATATTTTCTATATAATAATAATATATAATAATATAATTTTCTATATTATAAGTTTTAGTTTTAATTTGTATACAAAGAAATTATTGGGGAACTTGAAAAAAGATTTTGTGCAAGTCGATTTTACGTGAGTTATAAACTAAAAATTTCAGCCCTCAACTCTGGCAACTATGCGAACTAAGAATAAGACATATATACATACATACAGATCTCGTCTGATTCCCTGTAGAGGGGTGGGCAGAGATCACTGATCTCCATCTGTCCTAACAAACCACTTTCGCTTCATTGACACTCATACACTTCTAACACACTCTGTTATAGGTACTCCTAACGTCACCCTTTTTCAATATGGCGTCTATCTGACTGTCATATGTCCTTTTGGGCAGGCCCCTACGTAACCGACCTACGCCCCAAAGTCCCGTTAGTTATTAATCATGAGTATAAATCGCGAATCTCTTAAAACTCCAATAATCATGCTAAAAATGACGTAGGAGATATCATATCTCTAAAGTTATATCCACTGCAAAAAGGAATGTATATGTATGTATTTTTACCTCCCCAGAATTGAACCGGTGAACGACAATGAACCAGACGGTCGCAAACTCAATGTGTACGTGGGCGGTGGATCTTTGATACACCCCAGTGTCGTTTTGACCGCTGCGCACGTCGTGTATAATGGTAAGATATGCATTTATTTATTTTACTAAGTAAATAAACAATACTAAATAATAATAAGTGGCTGTAGCCCAGTGGGTAAGACCTCGGACTTCGTATGAGAAAGATCCTAGGTTCGAATCCCGACTCTGGACCAATGAATGAAATTTAAATGTATTTTTCATTTACGTACATAATTTACAGTCGCTAACGGTGAGGGAAAACATCGTGAGGAAACCTGCCTATCCCTCAGGATAGGTAATAGTCAGTCCCGATGAGAGAAAACATCGTGAGGAAACCTACCTGTTCCCCGAACAGGTAATAGTTAGTGCTTGCAAATGGCGACATGGCTTAGCACCTGTCACATTGAGTACTGACTATCTGATCAACACGTGGGTTCGAGGTGGCCATAGAATTACTACATTCGCAATTGCGACCTGAACCGCTGACTACCCCGCAAGGGTTAATGGTCGTGAAATTACGGTCGTGATTACATTATACGTACATAATAATTACATACATATTAAATTTGACGACCTCCGTGCGTGGCGCGATTGGTTAACCACCTGAACGTTAATTGTGAGGTCCCAAAGATTCCCGGTGGAGGCAGAGTTAAGAACTACGCTTTTCTTCTGCTTTCCAGTCTGGTTGTTGATTATATATCTATATATGCATTTATCTACATAATAAGTATATATTTGTCAAACATACGTTGACTAGTACCCTTAACACAAGTCTTAAATGAATTTACGAAGGGGCTAGTTCGATTGGTGTAATAGTGTCATAAATATTATTATAATTATAGTATAGGTAATAGCCAGTGCCTATATACGTCGATACGATTCACTACCTATCACGTTGGGTGCTGTCTATCTAGTGATACGCGGGCGTTGAATGACCCGTACCTAACATGCCTTCGAAATTTCGGAAATAGGCACTCAAGCCTCTGACTACAATAAAAAAGGGAGTGTGTATACACAAGTCGTGAAGCGTATGTATGTATTATAGTATAGTAGTTTGTCCAATATGATAATTAATATATTATCTGCATTTCTGCTATAGTATGGAAGAAAAAGGAAATGCGGGTTCGAGCCGGCGAATGGGACACTCAAACCAAGAGAGAAGCCTATCCTTATCAAGACAGAGATGTGGTCGACGTAGCTATACATAAGGACTTCAATAATCGTAAGTATGGCGGGCGGTCACCCATCCTGAATGTGTCAGGGGGTGGGTGAGCTTAACATTTTTGATTGAAAATGTTTTGTATGTGTATGTATGGATATGGATTGTGTATTTGTTGTTGGATAGTAGGAAATATATGAAGTATATGATAGTAGGAAATCTGCCTATTTATAGAGATAGGTAATAGTCAGTTTCTGTATAAAGTGGTATGGTTTACCATCTGTCACGTTGAGTGCTGACTATCAGGTAATAAGTGGGTTTTGAAAGACCAAAGACCATAAGAATGCTTAGTTGATGGTGGACACTCAATATCTGACTACCCCGAAAGGATTAACGGTGGTGAACGTATACGTATAAATAACTGTATATGATAGCATGATCACCCATCCAGAACGTTGCAGGGACAAAACTGGCTTAACTTCAAAAAGACAAAGACAAACGCGTTCACGACTATCAACCCTTGCGGGGTAGTCAGAGGTTCAATTTCTCCGCATTTGCGAAGGTAGTAAATATATGGACACCTCGAACCCACGTGTTGACTGAGTCAGTACTCAATGTGACAGGTGGTATGCCATGTCGCCATTTACATGCACTAACTATTACCTGATTGGGGAACAGGTAGGTTTCCTCACGATGTTTTTCCTCACCGTAGTATTCGACGCATCTCGTAATTTATACGAAAATGTACATAGAAATTTATTAAACTTCATTTCCATTGGTAGACACATGTTCAAGCGGGATCTGAACCTTGTACTCACTGATACAAAACCAAGACGAAAACAACTGAGCTACGTCGAAATATACATAATATTTATTATATTTTATACATATTTATTTTTATATTATTATTTTTTATTTAATATAAAATTTTACTGTTAATAAGTGAAATAAAATTAATAATCCTTGCATTAAATAAAAAGCATTTCATGTCAATAATATCGCAATTTAACTACTAACTAAGTGCTTGTAAATGGCGACATGGCTTACCACCTGTCACATTGAGTACTGACTGGTCAACACGTGGGTTCGAGGTGTCCATAGAATTATAACCTTCGCAATTGCGGAGATGCAAACCTGAACCTCTGACTACAAGGTTTAATGTTCATGAACACATTTGTTGTAACTACTAACTAATAATAATATCTTCATTGAGACATCCACATCAATTACATACAATATTCAACATACAATAGAATTCATACACAATAATTGAATTACACAACACATAAAATTACTAATATAAATTGTATTACATGAAATTTAATTTACATTTCAAATATGATCACACAGCTAGTTGTGGTAATCTCAAAAGGCGACCAGCTCGGCGGTTGTCTGTAGAGCCCTTAAGGCTCCACAGAACCGCCGATTTTCAGCTTTCACAGAGGGTAGATTTATATATACACTACTATAGGCTATTCGCGTTAAGTAAATAGTGACGTCATGATAATCAGAGGTTAAACTGGCCAATGAGACGTGAGTAAATGAGAAAACAAGTCACATTGACCAATCGCAGACATTCGTTGTCACGTCTCATTGGTCAAATCGTTTGGGTAATGATGACGTCACTATTTTCTTAACGCGAATACACTATAACTACTTATCTTATAGTGTATATTCTCTATTAGTGTGTATGGAAAAGTAATTATCTTATAACTACTTTTCCAGGTAACTTATTCTACGACATAGCAGTCCTATACTTGTCCAACCCAATGGAGTTAGCACCCAACGTGGGCTTGGTATGTCTGCCACCCCCTCGTGAAAGGCAGGTCGATGGCACCAGATGCCTGGCTTCAGGATGGGGTAAAGACCAGTTTGGAAAAGAGGGGCGGTATCAAGTTATATTGAAGAAGGTATGTGTGATAATATTAAGGATACTTACACCTATTGATTAGGCCCTTGGTAAGTTCATTTAAGACTTGTGTTAAGGGTACTAGTCAACGTATATGGAAGTAATATATACTTCTTATTTATAGATGAACACGTACATAGCATATATATATATAACCCATGACCACACTGGAAAGCCAAAAAGAAGTGTGCTGGTAGTACATGTGAATAATCTTATCAACTATCGCGTATATTTTATAAACAAAGTATTGCCTTTGTTACCCGACGTTTCAGTCATGTTCCAGTTGACTCGACCAAGGCCATTGCAACGTGGCCGAAACGTCGGGTAACAAAGGTAATAACTACTTTGTTTATTAAATATACTTAATAAGACACGTTTTCTTGTAAAATGAATAAAAAGGATAAACAAGTATTTATTATTAAATCTAACCTTTCGAATCAGTCGTCATTGGTACGTAAACAAAGTCAGCAGCTCAGTGAAAGTTAAAAATACAAATATTTATTTTCGGCAGAATATTTTGTCAATTGTGATGCCAAACTGGCTAAATATGTTCGCTTTGGGATTATATTTAGATCCTGAACGGGACCGAACCGAAAAACAAAGAAGTGAATAATTGGAGCTACTTCGATTTTCTTCGGTTGTAGCGGCTGGCGGCGTTGGCACAACCATGGCAACTGAATCACAAGTTCAAACGCAGTGACATCAGTGTTTGTACTTTCGCCGACATAATAAGTGGTGAATGGCATAATACAGAATATGTAGATACTGAGCTGCTGACTTTGTTGATGAACCATAGACGACTGTTAAAAATATTATTGTTTTAAATCTATAATAATAATAATAATAAACCTTTATTCAAAAAAGCACACAATTGACACAAATATATGACAAGAACATTTAACAAAAAAACTTAAAACTAACCTATCTTAAATTGTCAAATATGTGCCTGTGCGAAATGGACCCATCTCAGTGTATGGTTGAAGTGTGAAATGACACACAATCAACCCTGATATTCTGATAGACCCTTAAATGCGTACCTGTATTGTAAATAAATATATGAGTATAATCTTTCTTCTTTTCTTTCCAGATTGAACTACCGGTAGTAGAAAGAAACTCCTGTCAAAACAAACTACGTAAGACGCGACTAGGGGCTGTGTTCCAGCTGCATTCCTCGTTCATGTGTGCTGGCGGTGAAGCCGGCAAAGATACGTGTAAAGGTGATGGGGGATCGCCTCTCGTGTGTCCTGTTGAGGTGGGTTGAGTTGTATTGTTTGTGAGAGAAACTTAAGTTGTAATTATAGTCTATTCGAGCTAAGTAAATAGTGACGTCATGATATACAAAAGTAAACTGACCAATAAGACTTTAGATAATGAGAAAACAAGTCTCTTCGACCAATGGCGGACAACCGTTGTCAGGTCTCATTGGTCAAATCGTGGGGACATGATGACGTCACTATCTTCTTAATGCGAATATACTATAGTTATTTTATTTACTAAGTGACACCGGGTCGTATAACGATAAATTAAAGAAGATATAAATATCTGTATTTCACCCGACGTTTTGACCCAGTTCCAGCCGTGGTCGCGGGAAAACCGGCGTTTCAGCTAATGTCTGTCTACCCTAACAATCGAAATTTTTGTTAATTCATAGCACGACACACTAAACTCACACTATCTGAAGACACATCTGCAGTTACGCCACGCAAATATAATTCTATGATTAATATGATTCCATGCGAATATAATATAATATATAATAATAATATAATATTTGGTCATTATTACACCAATTGAACTAGCCCCTTGGTAAGTACATTTAAGACTTGTGTTAAGGGTACTAGTCAACGTATATTTAAGAAATATATACATATTATATATAGATAAATACATATATAGCATATATATTCAACGACCAGACTGGAAAGCATTAGATAAGCGTAATTCTTAACTCTGCCTCCACCGGGAATCGAACCCGGGACCCCACGATTAGCGTTTAGGTGTCTAACCGATCGCGCCACGGAGGTCGTCAAAATATAATCATATAGAAAACCTAAAACCATGCTATTTGAATTAACAAAAATTCCAATTGTGAGGGTAGACAGACATAAGCTGAAACGCCAGTCTTCCCGCGACCACAGCCTATGCAACTGGGTCGAAACTTCGGGAGATAAAAAATTATCTATATCATTATTAATTTATCGTCATACGACCCGGTCTCACATAGTAAATAAAATGAGTATAGATCGCAAATTTTTAATAATAACTATTGTAATTAGTTTACCTAAAATATCACAGATGGAACGCGCAATTAAAAGGATTAACGGAGAATAAGATATAAACAAATTTCCATTATAATTCACAGGAACCTAGCCAGTGAAATTCCAACTTGAGTAACTTTTTTTCACTCGTGTATTTTTTTCGAGTAATTTCTCGCTCGGCTTGTCGATATAAACCACACGTCAATTGAATCTCAACAATTTCACTCGAGTGAGTAATATAAAAATGATGAAGTCCCATCACTACCTAGGTCACTTCTTTGCATAAATATTGAAATGAAATTGTAGTCTACATTAATAAACGAACCTCAGAATATAAAGGCTTTAATAAACATAAAAGAACAGTCCGTTAGACATTACGTAGGAATATTGAATAACAGATATTATGAATACAACAGTTTGTCACTTGGCTGACTCTATGGAGGTAAAGGTTGGATAGCAATGATATTATTATGATACTACGAGTATACCACATTCACCCCCGCCTGTCTATGATGTAGTCTTGTAGATGACTTGGAAGTCTCCGAGCCCTTATGGGTCTCTCTTGAGCCGGAGAATCATCATCGAGCTGTTGTTGAGGTAAGTCTTCAGGAGATTCAGTATCAGATCCTTCTACATCTTCAAAGTCGTTCGTCGACTGGTCTACGTCTCCAGGTAATGGTGCCAATTGTCTGTTTGAAACTGTTGATTCTCGGCCATCATTTCGTCTAACGTATGAATATGTTGGGTTGCTATGAAGTAGTTCTACTTCTTCAACAACAGGGTCGTTCTTGTTGCGGACATTTCTTCTCATTAGAATAGGTCCTGGTACGAGCCATGACGGAATAGATTCTCCTACTGGAGTGCGTCTTGGAAACGAAAAGATTCTTTCATGAGGGGTTGTGTTAACCGAAGTGCACAAGAGTGAGCGAACGCAATGTAATGCTGGCTTGACTGCAAGTTCCCAGTTTTCAATTGTCATATTCTTGGACTTCAGATTGAGTTGTATCGTCCGCCATAAGGTTCCGTTTAACCTTTCCACCTGCCCGTTACCTTGTGGGTTATAAGGTGTTGTTCGAGAAGAAGCGATTCCTTGTTTTCTCAGAAATGTTTGTAGTTCTTCCGACATAAAGGATGAGCCTCTATCACTGTGAATATACAAAGACTGACCAAAGTAGAAAAATATCTCTTTAAGACATTCGATAACAGTTGCAGTCGTCATGTCCTTGCAAGGGAATGCAAAAGGATAACGCGAGTATTCATCGATTGCTGTAAATAAATATTTATTAGGCGTATAAGATGGAAGGGGGCCCTTAAAGTCAATATTGAGCCTTTCAAATGGGGCGATAGCTTTTATTAAGGTACCCTTTGCTTTGAGAAAACGTGGTTTTATTTCGGCGCACACTCGGCATGATGCAGTCATTTGCTTAATTTCTTCAAGTGAGTACGGTAAATTCTTAGCCTTCGTATAATGAAACATGCGAGTTATTCCAGGGTGAGATAGGGCATCATGCAGTTCCATAAGCTTCGTGTTAGTCATGTAAGCACAGACCCTTGATAGAGCATCCGCAGCGACATTTTCTACCCCAGGCCTATAAATTATGTCGTAGTTGTAGCACGATAACTCAAGGCGCCATCTTTCGAACTTGTCATTTTTAATCTTAGAAGAGTGTTTTTGGTCGAAAATGTGGGAAACTGACTGCTGGTCGGTAATGAGAATGAAGTGCCGTGAGATCAGTAAATGTCGCCATTTTCTTAGGCTTTCCACTATTGCGCATGCCTCTTTTTCTACTGATGCATGTTTACGCTCACAGTCTGTTAAAGTCCTGGAGAAAAATGCTATTGGCCGTCCTCTTTGTGAAAGTGTAGCAGCTATTGCATAGTCAGAGGCGTCCGTCTCAACTGTCAATATTTCTTTGTTATCAATAGCGACTAATGCTGCTTTCTGAATTTCTGACTTCAGTAGTTTAAAACACGATAGGGCTTCATTATTTAACGGAAATTTACAATAGTTCACTAGCGGCTGTATCTTGCCTGAAAAGTTCTGAACCCATTTCGCGTAATGCGCGAAGAACCCGAGCGATCGTTTCAGTTCAGCTTGATTAGTAGGCACTGGTAATTCGAGAAGTGGTTTAAGGCGATCTTTGTCTGGTTCAATGACGTTGTTCGTAATAGTGTAGCCTAATAGACTTACAGATGTCATGTTGAATTTGCTTTTCTCTTTGTTCAGAGTAAGGTTGTATTTGGAGACTGCTTTCATGAACTTGTCGAGGTTCACATCATGTTCTTTTTGTGTTTTTCCGCACACTGTGAGATCGTCAAGATATGCAAAAGTTCCATCGAGTTTCTCTTGTTCGATGATGAAACTAAGAGTGCGCTGGAACGCAGGAACGCCATTCATGACTCCAAATGGAATTCTAGTAAATTGGTAGAGTTTACCATTCGCCTCAAAAGCTGTAAAAATCCTTTCTCTTTTTAATATAGGTATTTGATGATATGCAGATTTCAAATCAATTTGACTAAATATGTTGAATCTTGCAACCTTAGACACGATGTTTTCGACATGAGGTAGAGGGTACGCGTCTAAGTACGTGAATTTGTTGATCGTTCTAGAGTAGTCAATAACAAGACGTTTACGATGATTGCTACCACCAGTCACAAGCACTTGAGCACGCCACGGAGAGTTACTTGGTTCTATTACCTGGTCTTGAAGTAACTTTGAAATCTCTTGTTGAATAAAATTCTCTTCTTCGTCAGAGCGTCTTCTTGATTTGATAGCAATAGGTGCAATGTCGGCAGATAGATGAGAAAATATGGATGCTGGTGGGACTGTAGCTTCTATCACACATATTTGTAAAGGTTCCTTTGCTCCTCCGAATTGGAACTCCAAATTCGAGTGGTCTTTGAGTATGTCATGGCCGATTATGACGTCAGCGCAAAGGTTATCTACCACTAGTAGAGGGCGGTGTTTGTAAACATGCTTGTCAATTGTAAGAGTAGCAAAGCAGATAGCATCAACAAAGGACGTGTGATCAACTGAAGCAAGAGAGATGGTCTGGTTGTATGGCTTTAGTTGGAGCTTCATTGTTTGGGTGATGTTTCTATTTATAAAACTCACAGAACTTCCCGTGTCAATCAGAGCGTCCGCAGGAGTGTCATTTACGGTTATTGATATCGTCGCTGTCTTGAGACTTGCTGGAGAAGCAGCTGAAAAGACTGAATTTGTCGGGAAAAATACGGCATTGCTCTGTTTAGTAGCAGATTTGCTACCTGAACGACAAACTTTTGAAAAATGCCCTATTTTGCCGCAGTTTTGGCATTCTGAACGAAAAGCAGGACATTTAATTCGTCTGTGTACTTTTCCTCCGCAAAAAAAACACTTTAGTGGCGATGACGGTGGAATAGCGGCTGTTACTTCAGAGTTATTCGTCGATGTACTTAGTCTCGTTTCGTTTTCTGGTGCTGACAAGGCATTCAATGTTTGGTTGTTGTCTTCTATTGTTTGACAATCCTTTTGAGCAGTTTCTATTGCTTGTGCCTGCTTAATAGCTGCATCCAGCGTTACAGTACAATTTTCCAATAGTCGTTCTTTAATTTTGGTCGATTTTATACCTGATATAAAGGCCCCTCGTATAGCTTGGCTTTCGTGTTCAGAAGCTTCAACTTTGGTGTAGTTACAGTCCTTAGCTAGAAGACGTAATTCTCGAACAAAGTCTGCAATAGTCTCAGTTGATTTCTGCTTCCGCGTTGTAAGTATGTGGCGAGCTAATATTTCATTTTTAGGCGTTATATACATGTTTTTAAGTACTGTGATTGCAGCTTCATAACTTTCAGTACCCTTTATATGGTTGTAGATATTAGCAGACAAATGATTAGCGAGTAACCTCAGCTTTACCTTATCTTGCACAGGTGTAGTTGGCGAAGCTTCTGCTTCGATAAAGTTTTCGAAGGTGTATAGCCAGTGGGTCCATTTGGCTTCAGCGCCGACACATTCTGGGTCAACTTCAAATTTGTCAGGCCGCAGATATTTAGCGAAAGGATCGACATCATGTCTTTCTTTAGCCATATTTTATGTTCATTAAATTGTAGTCTACATTAATGAACGAACCTCAGAATATAAAGGCTTTAATAAACATAAAAGAACAGTCCGTTAGACATTACGTAGGAATATTGAATAACAGATATTATGAATACAACAGTTTGTCACTTGGCTGACTCTATGGAGGTAAAGGTTGGATAGCAATGATATTATTATGATACTAAGAGTATACCACAGAAATCAAATACTTTTATTCAACATAAGTATCATAAATTCTAAAATAAACCATTTTCACATGAAAAATTGTCATTAAAATTAGTTAATTTATAATAAAATTAAAATAAATCTAATTAAACTATTGGCATTTCGTAAAGGAAAATCCTGCAGAGAAGAAATGCCAAGAAACTCTGCAGATTATACAATTACAATTATTGGGATTGTGATGTCATTATGGAACATGGGTGATAGCTTGCTAGCCTATCGCCCAATAAATTATATTTTCCCCTAGTCCCTTAGTCACCTTCTAGGACATGCCGGGAAGAACGGTAGCTAGTTCGTATTCTTTTTGCGACCCAGACTAGCGCAGCACTAAGACTGCTAGTAACTAAATATATCGTTGCTCTCCAGTGGTTCTGTCATAAGACCAGCGTTGCGTTTGCAACCAAACGCAAAATACCCAGCTGAGTTAGAACCCTTTTGCTGCGACAATAACATGCACAAGCTATACCCCCTAGTTTGTAAGTTTTTATTGTAATCGCTTTGTATTGTGTATGTTTTTGTGGCTGTAAATAAACACTTTTATTATTAATAATAATAATAAATTAATTATATTGTAAACTGAAGTGGCATTGGGCCGGCCACGTCTGTCGCAGAACCGACGACCGCTGGAGCAAAGCGGTTCTCGAACGGCGACCGCGTCTCGGTAAACGTAGTGTAGGACGCCCCCTGCCAGGTGGACCGATGACCTGAAAAAGGTCGCTGGTAGTGGCTGGCTAAGGGCCACGAATGATCCTGTTTTGTGGCGTACTCTTGGGGAGGCCTACGTTCAGCAGTGGACTAGTATAGGCTGATTGATTTGATTTCATATATGCCTTTCGTTACAGTACGAGCACGGGCGGTATATGCAGAGCGGCATAGTGGCTTGGGGCATCGGCTGCGGGGCTGACGGGGCGCCGGGTGTGTATGTGGACGTGTCCAACCTGAGGGAGTGGGTGGACAACGCAGTGGCTGCCAAGGGACACGACGTCTCTGTCTATGCTGTCTAGGAATAAAGGATTGAAGGATATATATGGTGTTTCTATTGACTAGATTAAGATCCTGACAAACCTTTTCGCTTCATTGACGTTTATGCACTACACACACACGCACACACACACATATATACTAGTGACCCGCTCCGGCTTCGCACGGGTATAAAATATATAGCCTACTCCACTATTTAATGGATGTTATAATACATATAAACCTTCCTCTTGAATCACTCTATCTATTAAAAAAACCGCATCAAAATCCGTTGCGTAGTTTCAAAGATTTTAACATACAAAGGGACATAGGGACAGAGAAAGCGACTTTGTTTTATACTATAGTATATTCGATTTAAGAAAATAGTGACGTCATCAAGGTCTCCATGATTTAACCAATGAGATTTCATAGGGGTTGTCTGTTATTGGTCAATGTGACTGTTTTCTCATTCACTCACGTCTCATTGGCCAGTTTAACGTCTGAATATTCTGACGTCACTATTTACTTAACGCGAATAGACTATATGTAGTGATGTAGCTATATATATGCCTTTCGTTGCAGTACGAGCAGGGGCGATATATGCAGAGCGGCATAGTGGCTTGGGGCATCGGCTGCGGGGCTGACGGGGCGCCGGTGGTGTGTATGTGGACGTGTCCAACCTCAGGGAGTGGGTGGACGACGCAGTGGCTGCCAAGGGACACGACGTCTCTGTCTATGCTGTGTAGGAATAAAGGATTGAAGGATATATGTGGTGTTTCTATTGGCTAGATTAAGATACTGACAAGCCATTTCGCTTTATTGCGTTTATACACTTCACACACACACACACACATATATATATATATATATATATATATATACTAGTGACCCGCTCCGGCTTTGCACGGGTATAAAATATATAGCCTACTCCACTATTTAATGGTTGTTATTATACATATAAACCTTCCTCTTGAATCACTCTATCTATTAAAAAAAACCGCATCAAAATCCGTTACGTAGTGTCAAAGATTTAAGCATACAAAGGGACATAGGGACAGAGAAAGCGACTTTGTTTTATACTATGTATAGTGTATTCGCGTTAAGAAAAATAGTGACGTCATGATAATCAGAGGTTAAACTGGCCAATGAGACGTGAGTAAATGAGAAAACAAGTCACATTGACCAATCGCAGACATTCGTTATCACGTCTCATTGGTCAGTTTGACCTCTGAATATCATGACGTCACTATTTACTTAACGCGAATAGACTATATGTTCTCTATGTAGCTATATATATGCCTTTCGTTGGAGTACGAGCAGGGGCGGTATATGCAGAGCGGCATAGTGGCTTGGGGCATCGGCTGCGGGGCTGACGGGGCGCCGGGTGTGTATGTGGACGTGTCCAACCTCAGGGAGTGGGTGGACAACGCAGTGGCTGCCAAGGGACACGACGTCTCTGTCTATGCTGTGTAGGAATAAAGGATTGAAGGATATATATGGTGTTTCTATTGGCTAGATTAAGATCCTGACAAGCCATTTCGCTTCATTGCGTTTATACACTTCACACACACACACACATATATATATACTAGTGACCCGCTCCGGCTTCGCACGGGTATAAAATATATAGCCTACTCCACTATTTAATGGATGTTATTATACACATAAACCTTCCTCTTGAATCACTCTATCTATTAAAAAAACCGCATCAAAATCCGTTGCGTAGTTTCAAAGATAAGCATACAAAGGGACATAGGGACGGAGAAAGCGACTTTGTTTTATACTATAGTATATTCGCTTTAAGAAAATAGTGACGTCATCAAGGTCTCCATGATTTAACCAATGAGATTTCATAGGGGTTGTCTGCGATTGGTCAATGTGACTTCTTTTCTCATTTACTCACGTCTCATTGGCCAGTTTAACGTCTGAATATTATGACGTCACTATTTACTTAACGCGAATAGACTGTATGTAGTGATGTAGCTATATATATATGCCGTTCGTTGCAGTACGAGCAGGGGCGGTATATGCAGAGCGGCATAGTGGCTTGGGGCATCGGCTGCGGGGCTGACGGGGCGCCGGGTGTGTATGTGGACGTGTCCAACCTGAGGGAGTGGGTGGACGACGCAGTGGCTGCCAAGGGACACGACGTCTCTGTCTATGCTGTGTAGGAATAAAGGATTGAAGGATATATATGGTGTTTCTATTGGCTAGATTAAGATCCTGATAAACCATTTCGCTTTATAGCGTTTATACACACACACACACACATACACACACACACACACACACACACAAACACACATACTAGTGACCCGCTCCGGCTTCGCACGGGTATAAAATATATAGCCTACTCCACTATTTAATGGATGTTATTATACATATAAACCTTCCTCTTGAATCACTCTATCTATTAAAAACACCGCATCAAAATCCGTTGCGTAGTTTCAAAGATAAGCATACAAAGGGACATAGGGACAGAGAAAGCGACTTTGTTTTATACTATGTAGTGATAAGTATTTATTTCTTAAATATACGTTGACTAGTACCCTTAACACAAGTCTTAAATGTACTTACCAAGGGCCTACTTCAATCGGTGTAATAATGTCCAAATATGATTATTATGTAGCTATATATAAGCCTTTCGTTGCAGTACGAGCACGGGCGGTATATGCAGAGCGGCATAGTGGCTTGGGGCATCGGCTGCGGGGCTGACGGGGCGCCGGGTGTGTATGTGGACGTGTCCAACCTGAGGGAGTGGGTGGACAACGCAGTGGCTGCCAAGGGACACGATGGCTCTGTCTATGCTGTGTAGGAATAAAGGATTGAAGGATATATATGGTGTTTTATATGTGGACTTATATCTCCTACCTGTAACTACTATATCCCCATTTGTCCCACTTTCGCTTCATTGACACTCATACAACTTCTCATACACAGTCGGTGGTTATAGGTACTTCTAAATTCACCCTTTTTCGTACATACATACACATCACGCCTGTTTTACTACGAGAGTAAGGTAGATATTAATTTTTCTCGATCATTGACTCTCATACACACTCGGCGGTTATAGATACTCCTAACGTCACCCTCATTCAATATGCTCTCTATCTGACTGTCATATGTCATACATATATGTATGTTAATGGATATATCAGATATGTCAGTACTGAAGTAGACGATATAGTCTCTATCTATCTCATTAGGGAAGTGGGGCGTGATGCTTCATCGACTGTATGTACCTCCTCATACACACACGGCGGTTATAGGTACTTCTAATGTCACTATTGAATAATATGATAATCTGACTGTCATATGTCATACATATAAATGTATGTTAGTGGATGTTAGATATGTAAGTATTGAAGTTGACGATACAGTCTCTATCTATCCCATTAGGGAAGTGGGGCGTGAGTGTGTATGTCGTATGTCTGTCACTGCTCTGTGACAACGCAGTGGCTGAGGGACACCATGTCTCTGTCTACGCTGTGTAGGAATAAAGGATTGAGGATAAAGAGAGGTGTTTTATACTTGGCCTCTTCATACACACTCAGCGGTTATAGACATCTTTGTGACACACGGGAAATACACTTTTATGGTCACATTTACATCTTGTACATTGACTTTCATACAGATTCTTATACACACTCGGTAGTTATAGACACTAGTAAAATCATCCTGATAAGCTAATTCACTACATTGACATTAATATACCTCTTCATACACACTCGGCGGTTATAGGTACTTCTAACGTCACTTGTTATGTATATAGTGTCTATATGACTGTCATATGTCATATATATATATATATATGTACATTAGTTAAATAGATATTAGATATCTCAGTATTGCAGTTGCCGATACAGTGTCTATCTATCCCATTAGGGAAGTGGGGCGTGAGTGTGTATGTCGTATGTCTGTCACTGCTCTGTGGACAACGCAGTGGCTGAGGGACACCATGTCTCTGTCTATGCTGTGTAGGAATCAAGGATTGAAGGTGGAAAGAATTCATTATAGTATATTAAAGAGATACTGTCTATTTAATGCTTCGTTGACTATGTACCTCCTCATATACACACGGCGGTTATAGGTACTTGTACACACCACGCCTGTTTTACTACGAACGTCAGGCAGATCTTAACTTTTCTCGACTCTCATACATCTTTTCATACATACTCGATGGTTACAGGTACTCCTAACGTCAATCATTTTCAATATGACATCTATCTGACTGTCATATGTCATACATACATATATTATGTATGTTAGTGTAATGGACGTTAGATATGTCAGTATTGAACATAAATACATACATACACATCACGCCTGATTCCCTGTAGACGGGTAGGCGGAGATCACGGGTCCTCATTTGTCCCACTGACAGACCACTTTCGCTTCATTGACACTCATGCACATTCGGCGGTTATAGGTACTTCTAAAGTCACTCTTTCATACATATTTACACATCACGCCCGTTTTCCTATAGAAGGGTAGGCAGAGATCACGGATCCCCATTTATCCCACTGACAGACCACTTTCGCTTCATTGACACTCATACACATTCTCATACACATTCGTTAGATATAAGTACTTCTAAATTCACCCTTTTTCGTACATAGATACACATCATGCCTGATTCCCTGTAGAGGGGTAGGCAGATATCTAGGAAACCCATTTATTTTGATCCTGACTAATCACTTTCTCTAAATTATACACACTCGGTGGTTAAAGGTACTCCTAACGTCACCCTTTTTCAATATAGCGTCATACATACATATAAATAAAGGTATATCTTTATTATTATATTTATCGTGATACGACCCGATATAGTAAATAAAATTGTGTAATATACATATTTAGATCAGAAAAAAATACATCCGCTCAATTTTTTGTAGAATTTTATCTTCAAGGAATTCGGAGATACCAAAGATTTAGATTTATTTATTACACTGCAACAATGTCACAAAAAATAAAATATAATAAATACATGTCCAAAGTTACAATGATCGTCATTTATAAAAATAAAATGAAAATGTCAAAAATAATAATAATAATGTCACAGATGTCACAAATTTAAAATACGATAAGTACATCAGTACTCTTTCGTCATATACTCTTTTACAGAATAAAACGCACATAGGCATACAATAGATTTCTACACTATGAAGCAGAATATGGTAAAACTTTAATCCCAATTATCTCAGTCTGACCAAAATGATAGATGTGCAAGGTGGGAAGACGACCTGCGCAGGTTGGCCGGCATCGAATGGATGCGAACGGCCACTGACAGGGAGAAGTGGTGTCATTTGGGGTAGGCCTATGTCCAACAGTGGATTCAGACAGGCTGATTATGATGATGATAGATGTGCCCTTCTCTCGTACGACGGCAGTCGTGGTCGCGGGAAGACTGGCGTCTCAGCTAATGTATGTCTACCCTCACAATTGGAATTTTTGTTCATTCATATAAAAATTGTTTAATGTTAACAAAAATTCCAATTGTGAGGGTAGACAGACATTCCTACGGGTAACGGGTGTGATGTATAATTATGTATGTAACGTTCTACTCTAAAATCCTTTCGAGGTATTCAAAGTGATAGTTAGTCCATCACCGTACACATATATTGATCACTAATCCAATCCGTAACCCCAATATACAGAGTGGTGTATTTAAAACGGCCAGTACGGGAAGTCTGAAACTATAAGAGATACGAAGATTTGTTCATAGGAACCATGTCGCCGATTTTGATAAAAACAAAAACTGTATTCATACTTTCTTTGAAAAAATAACTGTATCCAGTTCGGGAATCGAATATATGCAAAAAGTACCACCTGTCAGCAATGGTGCATTTTAATACGTTTACAATACTGATGCAAATACTACTATGGCCACCTCGAACCCACGTGTGAACCAGATAATCAATACTCAATGTGACAAGTGGTAAGCCATATCGCCATTTACAAGCACTAATTATTACCTGTTACCTGTGGGAACAGGTAGGTTTCCTCAAAATTTTTTCCTTCACTGTATAATTCGATGCATTTCGTAAACGTATTTTTATTACCAAAATGTACATAGAAATTCATTTAACTTTATTTCAACTGGTACATTGGAATTTGAACCCGGTACCCTTGATACCGAGTCAAGCCCCAAACAACTGAGCTACATCGAATTATTATTACTAAATGTGACAATTAACTAATTAAGGGCATGCTTCGATGGTTTGGACATGTTATGCGGATGAATGATAGCAGATTGACATAAGGAATATAAATGAGTGAAGTGAAAGGGCGGTTACGCAGGGACCGGCCTAATAAGACATATAACAGTCAGATTATTAGGAGTACCTATAACCGCCGAGTGTGAATGAGAAGATGTATGAGTGTCAATGAAGCGAAAGTGGTCTGTCAGGATCGGGACGAATGAGGATCCGTGATCTCTGCCTACCCCTCTACAGGGAATCAGGCGTGATGTGTACGTATGTATGTATTTTTGACTGTTATATGTCATATTAGGCCGGCCCCTACGTAACCGCCCTTCCACTGCACTCATACATATATATTCCTTTTGTCAATCTGCTATCATTCATCCGCATAACATGTCCAAACCATCGAAGCATGCTTTTTTCAATCTTAGTCACTACATCTTCTTTCAAACCAAAGATACATAAACATAACATACGCTTCACGACTTATGTATACACACTCCCTTTTGTATTATGGCGGGGTAGTCAAAGGCTTGAGTGCCCATCTCCGAAATTTCGAAGGCATGTTAGGTATGGGTTATTCGAAACCCGCGTATCACTAGATAGACAGCACCCAACGTGATAGGTAGTGAACCGTATCGTCGTATATAGGCACTGACTATTACCTATCCTGAGGTATAGGCAGGTTTCCTCACGATGTTTTCCCTCACCGTTAGCGACTGTAAATTATGTACGTAAATGAAAAACACAGATTTAAATTTCATTCATTGGTACATGCCAGAGTCGGGATTCGAACCTGGGACGTTTCTCATACGAAGTCCGAGGTCTTACCCACTGGGCTACAGCCGCTAAACCAAAAATACCTACTTTCAAAATGTGGGCGTGGCTAAAGCCATGTGAGTATTGATTTTTCGAAAAACGAAAAAACTACGCAGACTCCAAAATTTTATGACTTATGATATTAAACAACGTTAGGAGTAGTTAGGTGTATGCGGATGAATGATAGCTGATAATGATAATGATAGATTGACAAAAGTAATATATATGAGTGAAGTGGAAGGGCGGTTACTTAGGGGCCGGCCTAATAAGACATAATATAAAAGTCAGATAGACGCTATATTGAAAAGGTGACGTTAGGAGTACCTATAACCGCCGAGTGTGTTAGAGGTGTATGAGTGTTAGTGAAGCGAAAGTGGTCTGTCAGTGGGACAAATGGGGATCCGTCTCTGCCTACCTCTCTATAGGGAATCAGGCGTGATGTGTATATATGTCCCGTGCTAGTCTGGGACGTAAAAAGAATGCTAACTAGCTGTATTTCTTCGCGCTATTATTAAACTTGCTTGGGCAACTTATACTAATATTTAAAATAGATATAAATATATATCTATGTAATAATACTACTAATATTTACTCAATTTTATACAAGTAAGTAAGTTCAAATAAGTATGTAATAATATAATATATATCTATATTATTACATACTTACTTCCCCTCTACAGGGAATCTATATGTATAATATGTATTCTATGTTTTGGTTTACATTTATATCATCCGTAATTTGGGATCATTTAAAACAAAAAACAAGTAATTTTTCTAGATGTCAATGAATCAATCAGCCTATGTCAGTCCACTGCTGGACGTAGGCCTCCCCAAGGGTACACAAAACACGATCGTTCGTGGCTCTCAGCCAACCACTACCAGCGACCTTTTTTAGGTCATCGGTCCATCTAGCACGGGGCGTCCTACACTACGTTTCGATGTATCATGCCCAAAATAATTATATCTCTTTGACGAAATCGCAGGCACAGCTAGATAAATATATTTTTATGTTAAAATATAAAAACTTACCTTTTCCTACTAAAATTACCAATTGGAAGTAGTTGTTTGAGGCTTGACTCTGTATCAGTGGCTACAGGGTTCAAATCTCACTTGAGCATGTACCAATGGAAATGAAGTTTAGTCAATTTCTATGTACATTTTCGTAATAAAAATACATTTACGAAATGCGTCGAATACTTCGGTGAGGGAAAACGTCAAGAGGAAACCTACTTTTTCCCGAACAGCTAATAGTTAGTGCTTGTAAATGGCGACATGTTTTACCACCTATCACATTGAGTATTGACTATCTGGTTAACACGTGGGTTCGAGGTGGCCATACAATTACTACCATCGCAATTGCGAAGATGGAGACCTGAACCTCTGTCTACCCCGTAAGGGTTAATGGTCGTGAACGCGTTTGTCTTTATACATTTTCTATAGCCTGCACAATAGTCAATAAATAGTCAGCAGTCGTGCGTCAAGGATCACCACTTATCACGTTGGGTAATGGGTAATAATAATTGGGTATGGCAATGTCTTCCGCAATTGCGTATATGAACATGCATCTCTGACTACCCCGAAATGGTATTAAAGGTAATGAATACATATATTCATGCCCCTATATAATATCCTCAAGAGGATAGGCAGAGACTATCAATCGCCACCTTGAATGGATGACAAATCTCTTGCTTCACTCACACTGATTAACCTTCTCATACACGCTCTTCTGTTCTTATTTTAATGTGTATTTGTAATTTAATTAAGTCCCTTTCTACTAAGCTCTTAAACTAGCTGCCGTTCTTCCCGGCATGTCGTAGGAAGCGACTAAGGGTACATGGGACTAGGGGTAAATGGAATGTATTGGGCGATGTGCAAGCAATCCGTTACAATTGTTCCTTGTGACATCACTACCCTAATATTCTAAAAAGTGATCAAGGAGATGTTTTCATATCTCCGAGGTTCTGTCCATCCCGAAAGGGTTTAAGAGAAGTGAATATTTATATGTAATTTAATTAAGAGTTAATTATTGAGATAGTAGTAAAATTTATACCTTCGAAAAGGCATACTGTCTGTTTATAATTGTTCTTTCCTTGTTTGTATAATAAATAAATAATATATTATGATAAAGATGAAATAATTGAAAAAATGTTTTTACGTTAACTATTAAAAAAGGAAGTAATTCTGCAGCTTCAGTTGGAATGCAGCCCAATCCATTTTGGTTATCTTGAATTCACAACACTACTATAACTATTCACCACTTTAAACTTAACAACAACACACAAAACTTAATCCGTCCATATTATGCTTTTAAATAGCAAATTAACATCGAATGATGAATTAAGACAATCAAAAACACATCGCTGCTCCCGACGAACACTATCGTATTCGCTCTTAGAGTACCCGCCACATAAGGTGGCAGTAGCCAAACTTGGAACTAAATTTGACGTTTCCGCCATTGCGTGTTATTTTGTATGAAAGGTAAATTTAGTATTACCAGCGTTGTGTTTTTTGCCCACTCTTTGTAATTTTTATGTTTGTTAAGGGTGATTATAATAAATTGATTTCTGGAGTTTCTTGTTAGTTCTTCTCCAAGGGTCTCCGCTGAACTTCTTCTTCTCAATCGTTACGCTCTTATCAGAGCGGTCGTGGTCTTCATGACGTGGCATCTTGAGCAGCCGAAATGGTTGGTGAACTAACCTCGGTAAAAATATGTAAAGACAATGCTCAGTGCCATGTTTGAAATAGTTTTTTTACATACATACATACACATCACGCCTGATTCCCTGTAGAGGGGTAGGCAGAGATCACGGATCCCCATTTGTCTCGATCCTGACAGACCACTTTCGCTTCATTGACATTCATACATTCTCTAATACACTCTCGGCGGTTATAGGTACTCCTAACGTCACCTTTTTTCAATATAGCGTCTATCTGACTGTTACATATATGTCTTATTAGGCCGGCCCCTACGTAACCGCCCTTCCACTTCACTCATATATATTCCTTTTGTCAATATATAGTTTTTTTAATTTGTACTTAGATCATAAAATAACTTTCAAAGAGAGCTTATGATAGGGCCTATTTTGAATAAAAATATTTTGACTTTTGACTTTGGTATATTAATTTGTTTTATTTGAGTTTATAGCTCTGCAACCAAAGATCGTTACAAATGAAACCTCAATATAATGTATCGAGCCGTATGGCACAGTGAGTGCTAGTTTAGGCGTGTTTACTGGCAACACTGGATTACGCGACTGTGGCGACGCCTCCAACTGCCACCTTATGTGGCGGGTACTCTACCATAGAATCGGTTTTATTAAATATTCGTATCCACACCATCGTATTACGCCATAGAGTAAATTTTTAAGGTTGGGCAATGAATACTTTTGGATTTATGCATTGAGTAATGATCTTTATGTTTTTATTCAATGGGAAATTTAAGACGATTTATAACGCAAAAGGCTATTACCGAATCTCAAAAGCCAACATTATAGAGTAAACTACTCTTACGATATTGTTCGAGTGATATATTACATATCAGTGTTGCATATGTATCACGGAACAATATCGTAGCGCACGATTACTATAGCAATACAGTTTAGTGATTTCCGTCGATCACTCTCGTAAAGTTAGGTTGCGTTAATATTCACCATAGCACAGACCATAGTATATTTCAGTAATAGACATTTTCTTAAATATCTCATTTAGATACAAAATTTTTTACAAAAAAAAATATTTAAAATTTAGTGTAATAATACCCTCTATATTTGGTATAAATATGTTTATTGTAGATTTGATAGTTTTTAAGATATTCAGTTTTTAGTTGCTGGTGTAAAATTGTTATTTTCCTATTACGATAGTGGTCGTCGGGGGCAGCGACATATTACCGCCATATATTAAACACAGTACATACTTACATATTATTTTATGTAAAAATAAAACTCTTTAAAAAGCGTCTTCAAGGATTTTTCCATTATGGCGGCAATCGCCATATTGCTAATTCATAAATGAGGAGAAGCAAAAGCAAATATTCTTTTCAGCCAAACTAATCTTTATTGAGACATCCACATCAAGTACATACAATATTCAACATACAATAAAATTCATTGTCAAAATTGAATTACACAATACACAACACATAAAATTACATTTCATTTCATTTAACATTAAATTCTATTTAAATTGTTTTACATGAAATTTAATTTACATTTCAAATATGAACACACACTAAACTATATTAGGGTTTTAATGACTATCATATTTATATGAGTTATTTAAGTTAATGAAATATAAAATAAATCGATGGACACCCGACACTCATGACTACCCCGCAATGGTTAAGGGTTCTGACCGGTTTTTTTTAAATCTTTAAATTCATACTGTATATGTACATGCATACTTTGACAATTACCCTTTAGTCAGAAGTTAATGTGTTCGTCACCTGGGCATACAACATCTGATAGTTATTCAAATATTACACATATTCATAACTAGTGACCCGCTCAGGCTTCGCACGGGTATAAAATATATAGCCTACTCCACGATTTAATGGATGTTATTATGCATATAAACCTTCCTCTTGAATCACTCCATGTATTAAAAAAAACGCATCAAAATCCGTTGCGTAGTTTCAAAGATTTAAGCATACAAAGGGACATAGGGACAGAGAAAGCGACTTTGTTTTATACTATTATTCATAAAGTTAAATATTTAAAGTTATCCCTCAGCCTTATTCAGCTAGACTCTGTTTTACTATATATAACTGTTTAAATATGTTGGTAAATATATTAATTAGTTCTAAATTGACGTAATAAACAATGTCATAAATGCAATTTAATAAATTAGTGTTTAATTATATTTCCTTAATAGCCCGTTTATATTTATTTAGCTAATAAAGTGTAATAAAGTTGTAACTAACTAAAACTAATATAATTTATTATATTTTTCTTTATTCAGTTAATATTTTTTTATTAAGGAAACAAAACAGAAATAAACACAGAAAACAAATATAATAAGAATACATAAGAAAATAGATGCGCTCATTTCCATAAACATGTCTCACAAAGAACACATAATGATATGTGAAAAAACTAAATTGAAAATAATATTTGATAGACGATAAATACTTATAATAATTTATGAATAATATTATATCTATTTATGTCTAAAACAATAAATCTAGAAAATACTACGCTACTAATTTGATGCTATTTCTATAAAGTAAGTTAATTAATTCGAAGCCGAAGTAAATATAGAACGCCAAAGCCGTCTAACAAACAAGTTATTATGATACATATTAATAGTAATCTGATATTTTCGATTAAATATTCATAACAAGCTTGTATTTCTGGAAAAATTTGCAATATTTGAAAGCGATCGAAATGAGGTTACATGTAATAAGACCTCTTTTCTACGCAAGTAGGAAAAAAACTTCAAAATAGTTCGGATTCAATCAGGCAGAAAAACTGTCTAAAATATGCTCTATTCCATTGACATAGGATATGTTTTTACATATTTAGTATTATCGTATCTCTCACTCAAAATACGCCCAAAATGACGTCGGTAATCTCATTTTGAAAACAGTCGGCCCCTAAGCTAGGGACGTAGCGCGCGTGAAGGCAGCCGCGTTTTCTCAACTTGGAATTTTCCAATTGACCGGTTTCCGATATTTTTTGTCGATTTTACTCAACAAACACGGCGCGAACGTTATTTTTCGCAAGTCGTCTACGAATGGGAAAGTTTTAAATCTCACGCCGATAGAGTCTGTATTCGCGTGTGCTAGTATACTTTGCAACGCGGTCGGTTTAGGGTGCTCGCTTTCGCAAGGAATATCCCGGGGGAGCGGCGCGTTGCAATTCCGCCGGGTTGCAATTTCATTAGAACTGTCAAGTCGAAGTAGGTACATATTTCGAGTCAAAAATAATTGACATGATCAATTTATTTAGGTTTATTTTTTGATAAATTTGTTTTTATTTCTCCGTTTATTTGTATCAGTAATGTTATCTGCGTTTCTATTGGCACAGTGATTGTAATTTTCCACTATTACTATGTAGTTTAGCAAGAAAACAAACTAGTTTAGTGGCGCTTTCGAAAATTCATTTCCTAGTACATTATCGCGGAATTTTTCCGCAATTCGCAACAATAAGGACTCTATGTGGTCTCTTTTTCGTTTCTAGAAAGTGCGACGAGTGGAATAGTGCCGATTTGCTGGTGAAAATGTGAATTTTCATCGTTAATTTCCCGTGTGAAGCAGTTGTTTTTATTTCGTCTAGTTGGTCTAAATTTGTGCAAAAACATAATAACTTTGTATATTGTGAAAGTGCAGTGTACCAGGCCGATTGCATCGACGCCTGTAACCTTCGAAAAGGCGGCCACAAGTCTTATGAAGCTGAAGAAACGGAGTTTTTTCCGAAATAAACTACAACCATTGCAGAGAAAGTTTAAATTTTCCTTCATGTTTTTCCCACACTACCGAACTGCCTAGACTGTGTCTGTTAACCTGATCCTGTAACATAATTGGTGAGTAAACCTTATCTTCCTTTATATTTATTATATTCCATACCATTCTAGAACTAATAATAAATTTAACAATTATTTTGAAACAACTGAATCTCTAAAAGTTCCCTTTTTAAACTCATAGATTTTTAAACCATACCTGAAAAAATACATCTGTATATTATGGGTTACTTAATTATTATTTGGTTAATATCCTCCTTTCAATATTATAGATGTTAAACTAGTTGCTAGTTCATCGCATAAAAGATTGCATTTATCCCTCTACCTGACACATATCAGTACAAACTAGAAAGAAAAGCAGATACTAGGATTGTATTCACTTCCCAGAGTAACAAGGGTCTTAAATAGATTACTTATACCTTAAATTACACTTCTAAAATCAATATTTAATTAAAATACTAAAGAAGTTGTAAATATAATTTCTTAAGCGATTTGATAGCAATCTATATTCCATAATACACATATGTATGCATTTCTTTAATAATAAGTAATTTAAGTACTTAGATATATAGTATAAATATATCTGAGTATCTAATACAGTCATACAGCAATCTACTACTTGATTGTAGCTTCCAAATATCTATCTACCCCTAAGTGATAATGTTTGGTAGGACCTGAGTATATATATATAAATAAACCATAGATCTTAAAAAGTACGTTTCTATATGACTATATTATTTTACCTCTTAGCTTTACCTATGGACACTTAAATCTCTGAATACCCCAAACTGTATAAGGGGTATGATGTGTATATTATTGTATTTATTTAAACATTTATATTAGTAAGAAGATGTAGTGACTAAGATTGAAAAGAGCATGATTCGATGGTTTGCACATGTTATGCGGATGAATGATAGCAGATTGACAAAAGGAATATATGCGAGTGAAGTGGAAGGGCGGTTACGTACAGGCCAGCCCAATAAGACATATGACAGTCAGATAGATGTTGAAAAGGGTGACGTTAGAAGTACCTATAACCATAGAGTATTGAATATCCCTAATTTCTCTGTATAGAGAATAGTCAGTATTTTTAAATGGTGATAGACACACCACATGTCACATTGAATTCTGACTATCATTCACACCTCTGCATACCCTGAACGGGATCATATTATTTGATAACCTTACTAATTATCTAATTAATGAGATATATTTTTATATATGTACAATAAAACAAGGAATTAAAACTATAAATCTAAAGTAGAAATAAAATTAAATTACATAGAAAATATCTTTATAATCATCGCTGTCAGAGGGTGGTAGGGTTCGCAAGACACTGATAGCATTCCCCCTCTGAATAGCCATGCTAATATATATAATATGACATAGTTATATTGATTTAGAATTAGAAAATTTACCTTAGTTATTATAGTTAAACTATTTTCTTTCTTTCTTTAACTATCCAATGTTAGTCTGTAATGTGAATAAAAAGCTAATAAGTGCCTTTCTGCTTGTTCTGTTGTAAAAGGCGACTAAGAGACCAGATGTTAATCTATTACTAAGAAGGACTGGTAACCTGTCACTTAATTTTCATATACTACCATCTCAATTTCAATAGGTATCTTAAAGGTACAGAAAATATGGTGTTCAAGATTGTGTGTACCCAAAGGAGATAAAAGGCGTGTTTATGTATGTATAGTACATACACACTATTATAAACATAACATACGCTTCACGACTTGTGTGTACACACTCCCTTTTTTATTATGGCGGGGTAGTCAGAGGCTTCAATGCCCATCTCCGAAATTTCGAAGGTATGTTAGGTATGGGTCATTCGAAGCCCGCGTATCGATAGACAGCACCCAACGTAATAGGTAGTGAACCGTATCGCCGTATAGGCACTGACTATTACCTATCCTGAGGGATAGGCAGGTTTCCTCACGATGTTTTCCCTCAACGTTAGCGCCTGTAAATTATGTACGTAAACATACTAATTATGTGCTTTTAATAAGAAGGTATCTTAAAGCATACAAATTATTAAAATTTTGTACACTAACTAATATAATTAGTTATATATTTTGAAATATTTGTTTAATTCAATAAGAATAGCATTTATTACATACATACATATTCACGTCGCTACGTCCCCAACGGGATAGGCAGAGACTATCGATCGCGACATGGAATGGGTGACAATCTCACTTGCTTTACTCACATTCATTCATCTTATATTTATAATAATAAAACTAATATTTACTTACACTATATCCCTAAGTTGCCTCTTACGACATTACACGAAAGACAGTTAGTTAATTCAAATAGACTATACACCAATTGAACTAGCCCCTTGGTAAGTTCATTTAAGACTTGTGTTAAAGGTACTAGTCGACGTATATTTAAGAAATATATATTGTATATAGATAAATACATACATAGCATATTTGTCAACAACCAGACTGAAAAACAGTAAAAAGCGTAGTTCTTAACTCTGCCTCTGGGAATCTTTGGGACCTCACGATTAGCGTTCAGGTGTTTAACCAATCGCGCCACGGAGGTCGTCAATAAAAAACGCAAGTCATTCTAAAAGCATAACGTAGACATTTGAAAATTTTCCATAAGTAGGTAATTATAATAATAAAATGATTATTAAAGAAAATTTACACATTTTATCTTACAATTTAATCATATATATAAATATACACATCACGCCTGATTCCCTGTAGAGGGGTAGGCAGATCACGGATCCCCATTTGTCCCACTGACAGACCACTTTCGCTTCATTGATAAATAATCGTAAAGTAGATCTACAATATTTCAGTATTCCATATTGAAAAAGGATGACGTTAGAAGTACCTATAACCGCCGAGTGTAAGAGGTGTATGAGTGTCAATGAAGCGTAAATGGTTTGTCAGCAGGACAGATGGGGATCAGTGATCTCAGCCTATCCCTCTACAGGGAATCAGGCGTGATGTGTATGTATGTAACAATAAAGATTACGGCGTAACATCAATTTAGCGTAGTCAGAGACTCGAGTGATAAACGTCGCATCATCAATTTTAAGTCCTCTCGAAGCCCACGTTTCACTAGATAGTCAGTATTCAATGTGACAGGTGGTAAGCCATGTCGCCATTAATAAGCAATGTTTTCCCTCACCGTAGAAATTATAAATGTGTTTAATAAATTGCGAAAATGTATAACAGAAGAGCAAGTAAGAAGGTTAATGGATGTGAGTGAAGCAGGAGATTTGTCACCCGTTCCAGGTGGCTTAATAGTCTCTGCCTATCCCGTTAGGGACGTAGATACGTGAATATTTGTATGTATGTACTTAAATTATCCATTGGTACATGCACCGGAAATCGAACCCGAACCTTCAATTTTTAAATCGATTGCTTCAATCACTGATCGAATGTGTATTAGGGACGTCAATAAAATGTAATTACCTGCTTTTCCCGCATTTAGTTTTGTGGGTGATAGGCTAGCAACCATCACGAATATTAATAATAATAAAGCATTTACTTACTTACAGCCACAAAAACATACACAATACAAAAAGTTTACAATAAAACTTACAAACTAGGGGGTATAGCTTGTGCATGTTATTGTCGCAGCAAAAGGGTTCTATCCATAGAGTAATTAATACGAGGAGTGGGCCTTACGCAATATTTAACGATTTAACGATTTTAGAAACGAGGTACGCGGGATAGAGGACAAATATTACAACCAATTAAAACACGGCATTTTGTGAGACATAACATAGGTATATATAATTTTTAGACTCCGCACCAATGAAAACACGCCATTTGGACTCCGCAACGCGTAACGGGGACCGCTCCTTTCGCCGGGTCCTCTTTATATTTGGTTCGTGGTTCTAACTCAGCTGGGTATGTTAAGTTTGGTATTATTAAATTAATTACATATATCTTCTCATCAACAGGATATAATATATTTACTTATCGATTAATTTACCAAATTTATGAATATAGAGAAAGGTAAGTTAAGATGGTTTTGGCACATGGAGCGGATGGATGAAAGGAGGGTTACGAAAGGAATCTGTAAAGCCAAAGTGGAAGGTAGAGTTGGACGGGGTAGGCCGCGTAGAACTTATATAGATCAAATTGGAGACATTCTTTTCAAGGCGGGTGTTAGTAGTGAAGAACAGAAGAGCATGTAAGAAGGTTAATGGGTGTGAGTGGAAGATTTGTCAGGATCGTTTTTTCGCGTTCGATGGTCTTTACTTATTCTCTTGGGGACGTAGAGGCGTGGATATATGTATGTATGTATTAAAATATAATTAAGAAGTCTTCGAACCTCCTTATTTTGTTTTGTTTTGTTAACCTATTACTACTTTGCAAGGGTTAATGATAGTTAAAGCGTTAGTCTTTGTGTTGTCTAGTATTTAGTAGTGTTTTAAGACTTGCCAGGAAGAACGGCAGCTAGTTAGCATTCTTTTAACGTCCCAGTTATTAGAGAAGAAGTTATTTTTTAAATTCTTTATTAAGCCATTCACCACTAAGGTTATGACGGCTGAAGTACAAACACTGATGCCACGGCGTTTGCACTTCTTGTTATTCCATCGCCATGGTTACACCAACGCCGCCAGCCGCTACAACCGAAGAAAAACGAATGCGAAGCTCCAATTCTTCTCTTCCTTGTTCTTCGGTTCGTTCCAGTTGAGGATCCAAATCTTGTCCCAAAGCGAACATATTTAGCCAGTTTGGTATCACAAAGAGAAGTAGTTAATATGTTATAAAATGCAATAACAATTTCAAACTGCATCGACAGAGATAGCTGTATGCAAGAGTAACGCGAGGGAAAGAGATGTGTGCGCGGTTTTTTTGCATTTTTCAAAGTATGATTTCTAGCTTTAGGGTTGTCGATGCGTGGTTTTATTTAAAATTTATTTAGTTATCTAGATTGGTTAGTTTGTTAGATTCTACAATATAGTAACTGTGTGTAAATAGGGTATGTTTATTAATGAATAGTCACATAAGCATGTATGTATATTAACGCAGGGATCGGCCCAATAATACAAATGAGAGATATATAAACAGATAGCCGCCATTTTGAAAAGTGACGTTTGAAGTACCTACATAATATAACCACCGAGTGTATATGAGATGTATGAGTGTCAGTGAAGCGAAAGTCATCGGATAGCGATCTGTGATCTATCCCTACCCCTCTACAGGGAATCGGGCTTGATGTGTATGTATGTATGTTTTCGCAATTTTTGAAACAAATCATTTGTACGGTGAACAACGTGAGGAAACCTTTTTCATTAAAATAGGCAATAGGCCAGCGCCTTTTAATAATAATAATATTTTAGGACGTTATTACACCAATTGAACTAGCCCCTTGGTAAGTACATTTAAGACTTGTGTTAAGGCTACTAGTCAAGGTATATTTAAGACATATATACATATTATATATAGATAAATACATATATAGCATATATAATGAACGACAAGGACAAGGAAAGCAGTAGAAAAGCGTAGTTCTTAACACTGCCTCCACCGGGAATCGAACCCGGGACCTCACGTTTAGCGTTCAGGCGTCTAACCGATCGCGCCACGGAGGTCGGTAAACGTCCTTTTTAGTCATACGAATAATAATAATAACATCTTTATTGAGTCCACATTATTTCATTGAATATTCAACATACAATAGAATTCATATACAATACATTGGATTACATAATACCAAACACATAATTACATTTCATTCAATTAAATTACATTTTAAATACTACGGTGAGGGAAAACATCGTGAGGAAACCTACTTGTTCCCCGAACAGGTAATAATTAGTGCTTGTAAATAGCGATATGGCTTACCACCTGTCACATTGAGGACTGACTATCTGGTCAACACGTGGGTTCGAGGTGGCCATAGAATTACTACCTCCGCGATTACGGAGATGGACACCTGAATCTCTGACTACCCCGCAAGGGTTAATGGTCGTCAATGCGTTTGTTTGTCTTCAAATAAATTAAAATATGATATTACACAGCTAGTTGTGGAAATCTCAAAAGGCGTCCAGCGTCGAATCATGACTTCTCCTTGATTAACTATACTAACTATGTGAGACTGGGTCATATCACGATAGATTTATAAAGATATCTGATTACTTTTTTTATTATTATTGAGTCTTCCCGCGACCATGGCCTATGCAACTGGGTCGAAACGTCGGGCAAAATAAAGGTAATCAGATATCTTTATTAATTTATCGTGATATGACTCGGTCTCACATAGTTAATATAATGAGTATAAATCGCGAGTGTTTAAAAATAACTATTCTCCTTGATTGCTGACTATCTGGTGAAAAGTGCATTAGATCTGATCATAAACAAATTACTATTGGAAAGACGGACACACGGATTTTATTTAACTGAGAATAACTTTCATGAAATATATGTATGTATATGATGTATGAGTGTCAATGAAGCGAAAGTGGTCTGTCAGTGGGACAAATGGGGATCCGTGATCTCTGCCTACCCCTCTACAGGGATTCAGGTTTGATGTATATGTGTAATAGTGGCTGTAGCCAAGTGGATCAGACCTCTGAGTTTTTATTAGAGGTCCTAGGTTCGAATCTTGCCCCTAGCATGTAAATATGTTTTTTTCATTTACGTAGTTACATAATTTACAGTCGCTAACGGTGAGGGAAAACACCGTAAAGAAATTTGTGTAAATCTATATAGGTATAATAAGTATATATTTATTAAATTTACGTTGACTAGTATCCTTAGCACAAGTCTTAAGTGAGCTTACCAAGGGGCTAGTATTTTTATTTATTTATAATTCTTAATATGCCATACACCTTGCGGTTAAGTCGGCCGCTAGTATTTTAAAACTTTAAAATTCAAGTGTAGTGATATACACGCATCAGCTTCAAGAACTACTAGTGTATTTAATAAAGGGCAAACGCGTTCACGACCATTAACCCTTGCTAATTAAGTCAGAGGTTTAGGTGTCCATCTCCACAATTGCGAAGGTAAATAGTAATTCTATGGCCACTTCGAAGCCACATGTTGACCGGATAGTCAGTCCTCAATGTGACAAGTGGTAAGCCATGTCGCCATTTACAAGCACTAACTAATACCTGTTCGGAGAACGGGTAGGTTTCCTCACGATGTTTTCCCTCACCGTATTATTCGACGCATTTCCTAAATGTACATATTTTTATCACGAAAATGTACATAGAAATTCATGAAACTTCATTTCCATTGGTACATGCTCAAGGATTTGAACCCTGTACCCACTGATACAGAGTCAAGCTCCAAACAACAGAGCTACGTCGAATTACTACAATTATTTCTACATTATATTGAAAAAGGGTAACTTTAGGAGTACCTATAACCGCCGAGTGTGTATGAGAAGATGTACGAGTGTCAATGGAGCGAAAGTGGTCTGTTAGCGGGCCAAATGGTACGTCGATTTTTTCGAATGGAATTTTTAATAAATAATAACTAAATAGATTGACAACCCTGACCGCTTTGAAAAAGTAAAGTTTTCTCTTTTGCAATAAGAAATGCATTTTGCCGTTACGTGTGTACGGTTAAGCAAAAACGGTAGGCCGTTCTCATAGATACGTTCCCACATACGAAGCGATCTGGGACGTAACAAGAATGCTAACTAGCTGCCGTTCTTCCGCGAATACCTTGCAGTCATACATACATACATATCATGATTGTTAAAATCACTTGTTTTTGGTTAAATGTTCCTATATACGAATTATATAACTATAAACCAAAAAATAATAATACATCACGCCTGATTCCCTGTAGATGGGTAGGCGGAGATCATGGATCCCCATTTGTCCCACTGACAGACCACTTTCGCTTCATTGACACCCATACACCTGAAACACACTCGGCGGTAATAGGTACTTCTAACGTCACCCTTTTTCAATATGGCGTCTATCTGACTGTCAAATGTCTTATTGGGCTGGCCCCACTTCACCCACTTATATTCCTTTTGTCAATCTACTATCATTCCATCGCATAACATGTCCAAATTAAATGATGTCATTTATATGCAATATTGGTGTCAATCTGCAATTGATACCACGGACCCCTTAATCGCCGGCTTGCGGTAATGGACACCGACACCTCTGACTACCCCACAAGGGCTAATAGTCGTGAAGGCGTCTATGTCAATGAAACTTAAGTGATTTGCCAAAATCAATAAAAATATAGAGACCGGTGATCTAATAATAATTGGGACACTATTACAATTGAACTAGCCCCTTGGTAAGTTCATTTAACACTTGTGTTAAGGGTACTAGTCAACGTATGTTTAACAAAAATATACTTATTATACATAGATAAATACATATATAGCATATATAATCAGTAACCAGACTGGAAAGCAGAAGAAAAGCGTAGTTCTTAACTCTGCCTCTGGGAATCTTTGGGACCTCACGATTAGCGTTCAGGTGGCTAACCAATTGCGCCACGGAGGTCGTAATTCTCGTTTCTACCAAATTCTTCAAGGCGGGCGTAATATGTAAGTAACGGAGGCAGCTCAGTTGTTTGGGGCTTGGCTGTGTATCAGTGGGTACAGGGTTCAAATCCCGTTTGAGCTTGTACCAATGGAAATGAAGTTTAATGAATTTCTATGTACATTTTCGAAATGCATCGAATTATACGGTGAGGGAAAACATCGTGAGGAAATCTACTTGTTCGTCGAACAGGTAATAGTTAGTTAGTGCTTGTAAATGGCGACATGGCTGACCACCTGTCACATTGAGTACTGACTTGGTCAACTCGTGGGTTCGAGGTGGCCATAGAATTACTACCTTCGCAATAGCGGAGATACGAACATGAACCTCTGACTGCAAGGGTTAATGGTCGTGAGTTTTTGTTTTGTAACGGAAGCAGCTGGTTAAGTATTTAAAGTCCCCACTTAACACAGTCCCGTCACCTAGTAATTTTCCACAATCGGCTTTTTTGTTTGTCACGTCGCGTGTATTTTCGAAATGTCGATCGGCGGCCTTCGATCGCACAAAAGCGAATCCAAAAAAGTGTCTTTGAGTTTAACAAGCATGAGCTCACAGCGATTTGTAAAGGGATGTTAAGTTAATAGTGATGTCGTGATATTCAGAGGTTAATCTGGCTAATGAGACGTTAGTTTATTAAGAAAGGATAGTGTTTAAAGGAACATCAAATAATACGAAAATGCACTCCTGAATTACTGAATTGTACACCAAAATAATGGTACACCATTGACTTGTGGTAGTGAAAATTGGGTATGGCAAAAGAAACATGAAAGTAGAATCTATGCCGTCGAAATGCAGTCACTGGGAAGCGTGTTAAGAGTGATAGATATGGGAAGGTTGCGCTTTAAAAGAAGATGTAGTGACTAAGATTGAAAAGAGCATGCTTCGATGGTTTGGACATGTTATGCGGATGAATGATAGCAGATTGACAAAAGGAGTATATGTGAGTGAAGTGGAAGGGCGGTTACGTAGGGGCCGGCCTAATAAGACATATAACAGTCAGTTAACGTACAGTCGTATATATAGATGTGTAGTCGTATCGGCGATACGATTCACTAACTATTTAAAACGCGGGCTTTGATTATTTTTTGATTGTCATACTTAACATGCCTTTGAAAAGTCAGCAATCAAGCCTACCCCACTACAATAAATAATGGTGTAAGTATACACAGTCCATGAAGCGTATGTTATGTTACTGATGTTTAAAATTTATTATGATTAACTGAAAGCTGAAGTGGCAGTGGGCCGGTCACGTCTGTCGCAGAACCGACGACCGTTGGAGCAAAGCGGTTCTCGAATGGAGACCGCGTCTCGGTAAACGTAATGTAGGACGCCCCCTGCTAGATGGACCGATGACCTGAAAAGGCTGGTAGTTGGCTGAGAGCCACGAGGGATCGTGTTTCGTAACCTTGGGGAGGCCTACGTCCAGCAGTGGACTGACATAGGCTGATTGATGGTACTGAAAGTGACTTACAGTATACAGCTTTATAAAATCGCCATAAGTGTACGTTTGGTCCATACGACCCTAGCAAGCGGGTTATCGACCTTCTAGTTGATTTCTAATGAAGGAAAATTTTCATTTCGAACTAGCAAACGGACGCGGATTCACTCGCGCTGCCATGTAAATGGCGGGGTTACCACCTGTCACATTGAGTACTATCTAGTCAACAAGTGGGTTCGAGGTGTCCATAGAATTACTACCTTCGCAATTGCGGAGATGGGAACCTGAACCTCGAACTACCCCGCAAGGGTTGATGGTTTGAACGCGTTTGTCTTTGTCTTTTGGGACTTTAAGGATGAAGAATGAATTTGTAAGATTAATACATTTATTATCCTTAGTCGCCTCCTACAAAATATTGTTAAGAACGGCAGCTAGTTAGCAATATTTAGTCCCAAATTAACATACGTCATATATCCATATACATTCACGTCCTTTAATCCCTTTCGGGGTGGACAGAACCTTGGATGCATGAAAAGCACTTCTTGGTCACTTATTAGCATGTATATTGGGGTTGTGATGTCATAATGAACATTGGTGACAGGTTGCAAGCCTATCGCCCAATAGATTCCATTTACCCCTAGTCCCTTAGTCGCTTATGACATGCCGGGAAGAACGGCAGCTAGTTAGCATTCTTTTTACGTCCCATACTATCACAGGACATATGTAACGTAACAAAAATAGATAAGTAACTATTATGCAGTGGAAAATTTTGAGTTTTTATCATTTAGTTTAAGTATGTAAATACCATATTGAAAAAGGGTGACGTTAGAAGTACCTATAACCGCCGAGTGTAAGTGTACAAGTTATGCCGATAATAATAATATTTGGACATTATTACACCAATTGAACTAGCCCCTTGGTGAGTTCATTTAAGACTTGTGTTAAGGGTACTAGTCAACTTATATTTAAGAAATATGTACATATTATACATAGATAAATACATATAGCATATGTAATCAACGACCAGACTGGAAAGCAATAGAAAAGCTTAGTTCTTAACTCTGCCTCTGGGAATCTTTGGGACCTCACGATTAGCGTTCAGGTGGTTAACCAATCGCGCCACGGAGGTCGTCATAGACCCGATGAAAGATGATGTTGTGACTAAGATTGAAAAGGGCATGCTTCAGTTTGGACATGTTATGCGAATGAATGATATCAGATTGACAAAAGGAATGTATATGAGTGAAGTGGAAGGGCGGTTACGTAGGGGCCGGCCCAATAGGACAAGACAGTCAGATAGACGCTATATTGAAAGGGTGACGTTAGGAGTACCTGTAACCGCCGAGTGTGTTAGAGGTGTATGAGTGTCAATGAAACGAAAGTGGTCTGTCAGTGGGACAGATGGGGAGGTATGTATGTACAAGAAAGACAGATAGTTAGCTGTAAATGAATCGCAGACTAGCACGGGACTAAATTACATACATATATGTACATTCACGTCCTTTAATCTCTACCGGAGTTAACAGAATACATACATACATACGCTTCACGACTTCTGTCTATACACTCCCTTTTTTATTATGGCGGGGTAGTCAGAGGCTTGAATGTCCATCTCCGAAATATCAATGTTAGGTATGGGTCATTCGAAGCCCGCGTATCACTAGATAGACAGCACCCAACGTGATAGGTAGTGAACCGTATCGCCGTATATGGGCACTGACTATTACTATCCCGAGGGATAGGCAGGTTTCCTCACGATGGTTAACAGAACCTCGCAGATATCTTACTTATCTCTTAGGTCACTTTTTAGCATGAATATTTGGGTTGTGAAGTCATATGGAATATTGGTAACTGGTTACTACCCCATTGCATTGTACATTCCATTGACCTCTAGTCCCTTAGTCGCCTACGACATGCAGGGAAGAACGGCAGCTAGTTAGCATTCCTATCACGTCCCAGCTTACCATGAAAATACATAATGTAAGCACAATAATTTATCTAATGGAAAATTTTCGATTATTATCGTTGTTTGTTCGAATTCGAACGCGTGTATCTATTTTTGAAATGGCCGAACCGGTTCTTTAGTTTATTTATAGAATGACCCCGGCATGGGTCTTTTTTTCGAAAACACCGCGCCATTGGCCATAAAAAGTTTTGACCTCGTTTTAGCGGAACTTTTTCGGTGTTACGTGTCGGGGACGTGAAGGAATGCTAACTAGCTGCCGTTCTTACTGAAGGTCTCCGAATAGATAATGAAATGAAATGCTTTTTATTCAATATGAGGATTATAATATCACTTATTGAAAGTCAAAAAAAAAGATTTCCACCGGAAAAGTTGTCATTACAATTAGTTAATCTAATTCTAATTAAACTACCTAACTAAATCTAATTAAACTAATGGCATTTCGTAAAGCAAAATCCTGCAGAGAAGAAATGCCAAGAAACTCTGCAGACATATTTCAATACAATACAACTTAATTAAATAATCCATCAGAATGAGACTGCAGCCTAACTAGCAACCAACGAATATTATGAGCAACATATTAAAGGGGCCCAATAAGAACATGCATCGTGAGGCTGCAATCACACCAAGATGAAACGTCACATAACATCATTTAGATAATAGTTAGTGCTTGTAAATGGCGACATGACTTGCCACCTGTCACATCGAGTGCTGACTTGGTCAACGCGTGGGTTCGACGCCGTAGAATTAGTACCTTTGCAATTGCGGAGATGTACCTCTGACTACCCCATTTGGGTTGATGGTCGTGTACACGTTTGTTTTTGTCTAATATTTATGCTAAAAATGATCGATATATTACAAAAATACATCTACGAAATGCGTCGAATATTACGGTGAGGGAAAACATCGTGAGACAAAAAAGTAACTTAAACACAATGTTATAAATTTCGAATTTTTATAATTTAAAAAGACACACGCCTTCACGACCATTAACACTTGCGGTGTAGTCAGACGTTCAGGTGTCCATTGCAATTGTGAAGATGGTGAGCCATGTCGCCTGCTACAAGCACTAACTATTGCCTGTTCGGGGAACAGGTAGGTTTCCTCATGATGTTTTCCCTCACCGTAATATTTAACGCATTTCGTAAATGTATTTTTATTATAATGATCATTTTTAACAAAAATATTACATTCGAGATACGCGGTGCGGAGTCCAAATGGCGTGTTTTAATTGGTGCGGAGTCTAAAAATGTGTAGTTAAAAGAATATACCTGATTTGATTGGCCGATGCCGTGTTTTGATTGGTTGTAATATCTCCCCTCCATCCCGCGTACCTCGTTTCGCCCCGCGTAATGCCACGCTAGTTTCCATACAAATATTGCGTAAGGCCCACTCCTCTTATTAATTACTCCATGGGTATATCAGTGACAGGTTGCTATCCCATAGCTGAATAGATTATGGTGATAAAAAGTTGTTGTTTGTATCTGACCTGCTTTTGAACGAACTTTTTGCTATAAATATTTTTGTGTTGACTAAAAATGGATACGGTTTTTTCTAATTTAAATTCCAAGTTATTTTGAGTTTCGCTGTTATTCCATTCATAAACACATCATCACTACATAGTATAAAACAAAGTCGCTTTCTTTGTCCCTATGTCCCTTTGTATGCTTAATTCTTTGAAACTACGCAACGGATTTTGATGCGGTTTTTTTAATAGATAGAGTGATTCAAGAGGAAGGTTTATATGTATAAAATGTCCATTAAATAGTGGAGTAGGTTATAATTTTATATTATTATACCCGTGCGAAGCCGGAGCGGGTCACTAGTATATGTATATTAACGACCGTTAATCCGTTTCGGTATGGCCACAGGTTGAGTGTCTATCAACTGAGCATTGCGATGATCTTTGGCCACTGGAAACCCACCTATCTGTTCAATACCCAACGTGATAGGTGGTAAACCGATTTTAAAATATAGATACTGACTATTACCTATTCCGAAGAATAGGCAGATTGCATACATACATACATACATACTTACGCTTCACGACTTGTGTATACACACTTTTTTATTATGGCGGGGTAGTCAGAGGCTTGAATGCCCATCTCCGAAATCAACAACCAGACTGGAAAGCAGAATAAAAGCGTAACTTAACTTTGCCTCCAACGGGAATCGAACCCGGTACTTCATGTGCATTCAAGTGTTTAACCGATCGCGCCTTGGAGGTCGTCAATATGAAAATGTATGTTGTGGTCAAAAATAACTCCATGATAAGATAATTAGTGGAAAATATGTTTAGGAGAAATGACCTTTGTTATCTAACATGGTTAAACCATGAACGACCCATGTTAATGCTAGCTGGGACGTAATAGAATTTGACGACATCCGTGGCGCGATTAGTAAAACACTTGAACGCTACTCCTGAGGTCCCGATTCCCGGTGGAGGCAGAGTTAAGAACTACGCTTTTCTTCTGCTTTCCAGTCTGGTTGATTATATATGCTATATATGATTTTATCTATATATAATATGTATTTGTTAAATATACGTTGACTAGTACCCTTAATACAAATTAACTTCTCGTCGTCTCGTCTTAAATTAACTTACCAAAAGGCTAGTTCAAATTGTGTAATGGTGTCTTAATTATTATAGAATGTTAATTAGTTGTCGTCTTTTTTGCGTGGTGTAAAGATATGGCGACCGCGTCTCGGTAAACGTAGTGTAGGACGCCCCCCTGCCAGATGGACCGATGACCTGAAAAAGGTCGCTGGTAGTGGTTGGCTGAGGGCCACGAGTGATTGTGTTTTGTGGCGTACTCTTGGGGAGGCCTACGTCCAGCAGTAGGCTGATTGATTAATAACTTAAACATATGCTTCACGACTTGTGTATACACACTCCCTTTTTTATTGTGTCGCGACTAGAATGCCCATCTCCGACATTTCGAAGGCATGTTAGGTATGGGTCACTCGAAGCTCGTGTTTCACTAGAGACAGTACCCAAGGTGATAGGTAGTGAACCGTATCGCCGTATATAGATGGGCACTAGCTTTTACCCATCCCGAGGGATAGGCAGGGTTCCTCACGATGTTTTCCCCACCGTTGGCAACTGTAAATTATGTACGTAAATAAAAACACATATTTAAATTCATTCATTGGTACATGATTCGACTGGATTCGAACCTAGGACCTTTCTCATAAGAGGTCTTACCCACTGGGCTAAGTCGCTTCATAATTTTATATACAAATTTATTTACTTCAGTAAATACTCTATGTTAAATCATAAGCTATGTCGCCATTTACAAATACCTGTTTTGGGAACATATAGATTACCCTCACTTTAGTACTATAATCAAAGCATTTAAAGTTTTATATTATTGCGAAAAAGTAAATAGATAAACAGAAATCTTCATTTCTATTCGTACATGCTCCGGGGTTTTAACCCAGTACCCACTGATGCAGAATCAAAACCCAAACAACTGATGAAACTTTTGAATATCCGATAAGCAATAACGGTTTTTTGTTTGGCGTTATTTGATGATATAACGGCATTGATATGTAATATTGGTGACAGGTTGCTAGCCCATCGCTCAATAGCTTCCTTTAACCCCTAGTCCCTCGGTTGTTTCTATAACGTGCCAGGAAGTCAGCTAAGTTCCAGACTAAAAAGAGTTTTATCTGTATATTACTCGTATGATTTTAATTAAAGTTTTTTATTTGTTTCAGATGAATTGAAACCACCGATTAGAAACATTCCAAGTTAAAAAAAGAGAGTTTTTTTAACGAAAATTGACCAAAAATCCTAACCTAGACTAAAATTAAATTATATTTAATATATTTATTCCAAACCTGCCTTTTTACCAAAGCTTTATTTCGTAAATTTACACTTGAATTGGTGTTGCTATGTTCCTATTGTATATGAGATATACGAGAGTAGAATAGAAATTATTGCCTTATTGAGAGAAAAAATCTACCAAGAAATTCTACCACGACTTATGAATCTCAGAAAAGTAATCAAAAAAGCTTATTTTAGTATATTTTGTGCTCTACAACTAGAAAGAGGATAATATTGCCCAAAAGACGTTTATACACGTGGACTATTTAGACTATTTAAGACTATCGTTGTTAACGATATCAAAGGCTTTAGTCAAATCAAAGAATGATGCCTCAACAATATTGTCTAAGATGGAAACATCATCATACAAATGTGCAGAGTATGTTCGCTCAACTGCTGGAAAAAGGTATGTTTACATACACATTTTATGGGCTTCAATCCCCTTCGGGGTTGACGGAACATTGGAGAAAATGACTCCTTGGTTATCTTTAAGGTAATTAAATTTTGACGGGATTTCTCTAAAACATTGGTGACAATTTGCTATACTATTTATTACACTTCTTTAGGACCCTAGTCCCTTAGATGCCTCCTACGACATGCTGGAAAGAAATTAATAAGCCAAGGTGGATCGTAGGGTTGGACGGGGCAGGCCGCGTAGAACTTATACATATCAAATTGGAGACATTCTTCTCAAGGCGGGTGTAGTGTGAAGAACAGAAGAGCATGTATGAGAAGCTAATGTGTGTGAGTGAAGCAATACGCAGAGACTATCGATCGTCACATGGTACGATGCAGACATATTATCTCTCTTACATCTCTCACACCTATTAACCTTCTCATACAAGCTCTTCTGTTCTTCACACTACACCCGTCTTGAGAAGAATGTCTCCAATTTGATCTGTATAAGTTCTACGCGGCCTACCCCGTCCAACTCTACCTTTTTGATTAATATAATAATGTATACTTATCTAAATTTAAATGGAATATTTGTATATATACTGTTTATATATGGATGCGAACGGCCACTGACAGGGAGAAGTGGCGTAATTTAGGGGAGGCCTATGTCCAACAGTGGATTCAGGCAGGCTGATGATGATGATGATGTATACTGTTTATTTCTTTACAGAGAGATTTTGTGATGTCACGTTATATTGTTCTAAAAGTGCTCTGAATATCGAGGAGGAGACGAGTTATAATCTCAGAGGAATCTCATTAAAGGCACATAGGTGAGTCAATAGTCACTTAAGAGTACGTACACAAATAAAAAAAAGACAAACGCATTCACGACCATTAACCCTTGCGGGGTAGTCAGAGGTTTAGGTTTCCATCTCCGCAATTGCGAAGGTAGTAATTCTATGGACACGTCGAACCCACGTGTTGACCAGATAGTCAGTACTCAATGTAAATTCGGGGAACAGGTACGTAACCATAGTCTATTAGTGCCATCCCCAGGTAATAGTTAGTGCTTGTAAATGGCGACACGGCTGACCACCTGTCACATTGAGTACTGACTGTGAACACGCGGGTTCATATGTTTTATTATTTTTTATTACTTCCGATACTTTTAGACCAATAGAACCAGCCCTTTGGTAAATTCAATTAAGACTTGTGTTAAGGGTACTAGTCAACGTATATTGATCGTGTTATGTGTACCCTTGGGGAGGCCTACGTCCAGCAGTGGACTAACATAGGCTGATTGATTGATATGAAATGAAATGAAATGCTTTTTATTCAACATGAGGATTATTAAAATCACTTATTGAAAGTAAAAAAAAAACAATTCCACAGGAAAGGTTGTCATTAAAATTAGTTATTCTTAAAAGTCTAATAAATCTTAAACTACATAGTATAAAACAAAGTCGCTTTTTCTGACCCTATGTCCCTCTGTATGCTTAAATCTTTGAAACTACGCAACGGATTTGGATGCGATCTTTTTAATAGATAGTGATTCAATAATTTTATAATAATTTTTTAAATAAATATAATAATTTTATAGTGGAGTAGGCTATATATTTTATTCCCGTGTGAAGCCGGAGCGGGACGCTAGTTTCAATTAAATAAATCTAATTAAACTATTGGCATTTCGGCCTAATAAGACATATAACAGTCAGATAAACGCTATATTGAAAAAAGGTGACGTTAGGAGTACCTATAACCGCCGAGAGTGTATGAGAGGATGTATGAATGTCAATGAAGCGAAAGTGGTCTGTCAGTGGGGATCCGTGATCTCTGCCTACAGGGAATCAGGCGTGATGTGTATGTATGTATGTATAGATCGATAAAAACATATAGCATATATAACCTTAATAAGACTGGAAAGCAGAAGGAAAACGTAGATTTTAACTCTGCCTCCACCGGAATCAAGCTCACACTATTAGCGTCCAGATGATTAACCACTCAATGGAGGTAGTAAAAATGTAATCGCGTGGTTAACCGCGCTACAGAGGTCGTAAAAATGACATCTCTTCAACTTCCCTTCGAGAATCACTTTGCTTCATCGGTCGTGGATTCTACGACAGACGTGACCGACCCACTACCACTTCAGCTTGCAACATCGATAAACCATGTCTACGACTTTGTTTCTGGCCGCGTCTCGGCAAACGTAGTGTAGGACGCCCCCCTGTTAGGTGGACCGATGACCTGGGCCTTAGTCTTCTAATGCATTTTAGGCACAATATTAATTCAGTAGTGATACAATAGTATTTCAGTGGCAGTAATTTGACACTTTTGGTACTCCACTAACAACTTTACTACTGCGTCTGAAGTACAAAAAAGCTACTCCACTAATGAATCTACATTTCCACAGGAAAAATTGTCATTAAAATTAGTTAATCTTAAAATTTTTAAATAAACCTAATTAAACTATTGGCATTTCGTAAAGCAATGAACATCCTCTAACCTACTCCTCTTTCAGGGTAGTTCTGGCTTCATGTTCGGAGCTGATGAGCCATCTCCTGACCAATTTCGAAGGTCAGGGAGAACCGGTTTTGGTGCTGGATGGGGCTGACCCTGAGCACGTGAAAGCGTTACTGGATTACATGTATACTGGCGAGATGAACGTGCATCATGTAAGTATGAGTATATGAGTATCATGTAGTTTGACGACCTCCGTGGCGCGATCGGTTAGACGCCTGAACGCTAATCGTGAGGTCCCAAAGATTCCCAGAGGCAGAGTTAAGAACTACGCTTTCTTCTGCTTTCCAGTCTGGTCGTTGATTATACATGCTATATATGTAATTATCTATATATCATAAGTATACATTTTTTAAAGATACGTTGACTAGTACCCTTAACACAAGTCTTAAATGTACTTACCAAGGGGCTAGTTCAATTGGTGTAATAACGTCCTACAATATTATTATTATATTATGAGTAGTTACTGGTAAATACTATATTCGCGTTAAGTAAATAGTGACGTCATGATAATCAGAGGTCAAACTGACCAATGAGACGTGAGTAAATGAGAAAAGAAGTCACATTGACCAATAACAGACAACTGTAAAATCTCATTGGTTAAATCATGGAGACCTTGATGACGTCACTATTTTCTTAAAGCGAATATACTATAGTACAAAACAACAAAAAACATACGCATTCACGAACATTAACCCTTGCTGGGCAGTCATACCCACCCGATACGAGGGACTCAAGAGCTGCATTGGTGCGCCATTTCACAGACGATCTTCCACTCGTGGACGTAGACGAGGTTGGGAATGCTCTCAGACAACTTAGTAATGGGAAGGCTCCCGGCGAGGACGGAATCACCTCTGAGCTTCTCAGGGCGGGAGGATCTCCGCTCCTGGAGAGGCTCAAGGATTTGTTTAATTCCGTCATAGCCAATGGGACTACTCCGAAGGCGTGGAGTGGGAGCGTAGTGGCCTTATTTTTCAAAAAGGGCGAAAAGGCCCTACTGAAGAATTATAGACCAATCGCGCTCCTAAGCCACGTCTACAAGTTGTTTTCGAGGGTGCTTACGAATCGTCTCTCCTTAAGATTTGACGCCTTCCAGCCGCCGGAGCAGGCCGGATTTCGAAAAGGCTATAGTACCGTAGACCACATTCACACGGTGCGGCAGGTTATACAGAAGTCCCATGAGTATAACCGGCCGCTGTGTCTTGCCTTCGTGGACTACGAGAAGGCCTTCGACTCGGTCGAGATCTGGGCTGTTTTGGATTCATTGCAGCGATGCCAGATCGATTGGCGATATGTGCAGGTGCTGAGGAGCCTATATAGTATGGCAACGATATCTGTCCAAGTCCAAAACCAAAAGACGAGTCCTATACAGTTGCTCAGAGGAGTGAGACAGGGGGATGTTATCTCCCCAAAACTGTTCTCAAACGCGCTGGAGGACCTCTTCAAAACTCTGGATTGGACTGGGATGGGTATCAATGTCAATGGCAGATACCTCACGCACCTTCGCTTCGCTGATGACATTGTCTTGATGGCGGAGTCGCTGCAGGATCTGCGGGGAATGCTGCACAGTTTGAACGCTGCCTCACGGTCAGTCGGTCTCCGGATGAACTTGGACAAGACTAAGGTCATGTTCAATGAACTTGTGGTCCCGGAGCCGATTGCGATCAATGGAGAGGCGCTCGAAACTGTCCAGGAATATGTCTACCTGGGCCAAGTATTGCAGTTGGGTAGAGACAGTTTCGAGCGGGCGATTTCCAGAAAAGTGCAGCTGGGCTGGGCAGCATTTGGGAAGTTGCGTCACATCTTCTCGTCGCCACTACCGCAGTGCCTGAAAACCAGGGTTTATAACCAGTGTGTCTTACCCGTAATGACATACGGATCCGAGACGTGGAACATGACAGTCGGGCTAGCCCACCGACTACATGTCGCTCAGCGAGCAATGGAGCGTTCAATGCTGGGTATCTCGTTAAGGGACAGAGTCCGGAACGAGATTATCCGGCAAAGAACCAAGGTGATAGACATAGTCTATCGCTGTTGTAAGCTGAAGTGGCAGTGGGCAGGCCACGTCTGTCGTAGAACTGACGATCGCTGGAGTAAAGCGGTTCTTGAGTGGAGGCCACGTCTCGGTAAACGTAGTGTAGGACGCCCCCCTGCCAGGTGGACCGATGACCTCAAGAAGGTTGCTGGTAGTGGCTGGATGAGGGCCACGAAAGATCGTCTTTTGTGGCGTACCCTTGGGGAGGCCTACGTCCAGCAGTGGACTAATACAGGCTGATTGATTGGGCAGTCATAGGTTCAGGTGTCCATCTCCGCAATTGCGAAGGTAGTAATTTTATGGACACCTCGAACCCACGTGTTGACCAGATAGTAAGTACTCATTGTGACAGGTGATCAGCCGTGTCGGCATTTACAAGCACTAACTATTACCTGTTCTGGGAACAGGTAGGTTTCCTCACGATGTTATTCCTCGCCGTTTATTCGACGTGGGTTTGAGGTGCCTATAGAATTACTACCTTCGCAATTGCGGAGATGGACACCTGAACCTCTGACTAACCCGCAAGGGTTAATGGTCGTGAACGCGTACGTAATATTTAAGCTAAAAAGTAACTTAGCAGATATCATATCTCCGAGGTTCTGTCCACCCCGAAAGGGATTAAAGGACGTGACTGTATATGTACATTTTGTTGACAGTCCCAGTTGCCGAGTCTGTTGAAAACGGCCGAAGATTTGAAGGTAAAAGGGCTGACAGATATACGGTGGAACAATAAGGATGAACCGCCTGACTGCAAGACTGGTAAGTTTACTGCATCACTACATAGTATAAAACAAAGTCGCTTTCTCTGTCCCTATGTCCCTTTGTATGCTTAAATCTTTGAAACTACGCAACGGATTTTGATACGGTTTTTTTTATTAGATACAGTGATTCAAGAGGAAGGTTTATGTATACAGGGTTATTTGTAAAACATCAACAACCTCGCAAGACCAGGTAGCTATCATCGTGAACAACAACATTTGTTCTACGACTTTTGATAATTTGACACATTTTACTTTCATACAAAAATAAATATCAATTTAATTTCACGTTTGAATGTTCTTAACTCTATGCGCATCGCATCGCAAAATGAGGTAAACAAACCCTTTCCGTCCCTTTCTTACATACACTAGCGCGCGAGCGTCGTGCGCGTCGCCTTTTCTTACCTACGTGAATCGAACATAGACCTACAAATGTCACGACAGTACAATAATAGCTTGAAAAATCATTATTAATTAATGTATTGAGTTATGATAAAACTCGTAGAACAAATGTTGTTGTTTATGATTTTAGCTATCTAGTCGTGCGAGGTTGTTGATGTTTTTCAAATAACCCTGTATAACATCCATTAAATAGTGGCGTAGGCTATATATTTTATACCCGTGCGAAGCCGGAGCGGGTCACTAGTATACATACATTTTACAAGAAACGGGACTTTTTTTTTATTTCTTGAATGCCATTCACTACTAAGGTTATGTCGGCTCAAGTACAAACACTGATGCCACGGCGTTTGAACTTCTTGTTATTCCGTCGAAGTCGAAGCTCCAATCCTTTTTCAATTATTTTTTTTTAAAATCTAGGTAAATTTTCCAAATAACCTATAATAAATAACAAAACAATTCATTTCATAAGAAAACGGGACATATCGCGTATATTTTATTAATTATGTGAGACCGGGTCATATCACGATAAATTTATAAAAATATGTGATTACCTTTATTTTGCCCGACGTTTCGATCGAGTTAGGCCGTGGTCGCGGGAAGACTAGCGTCCGTCTCAGCTAATGTCTGTCTACCCTCACAATTTTTGTTAATTCATAACACGACACACTACACTCACACTATCCGAAGACACATCCGTAGTTACGCCACGCGAATATAATCCCATGATTACCGGTTCCCATGTTTCAAAAATAATTATTCATGTTTTAAAAATAATTATTGCGTATATTTTATAAACATAGCATTACCTTTGTTACCCGACGTTTCAGCCATGTTGCAATGGCCAATCACGGGTCAACTGACGTGCGAGCAACATGGCTACGCCTCCATCGAAATGATCTTTCAGATTCACCGTCTACCCTCATTTCAACGCTTTTTAAGTTACTTCTACACACCACACTAATAGTATGAAAAGGTTTTACACTTCAAAGCTCGTTTAATCACTGAACGTTTGTTCATAAAATATACGCACAAAGAACCGTTTTCTTGTAAACATACATACATACGTACACGTTCACGACCATAAACCCTTGCGAGATAATCAGAGGTTCAGGTGTTTATCTCCGCAATTGCGAAGGTAGTAGTTCTATGGCCACCTCGAACCCACGTGTTGACCAGATAGTCAGTACTCAACGTGACAGGTGGTACTCAAGCCATTTCGCCATTTACAAGCACTAACTATTACGTGTTCGGGGAACAGGTAGGTTTTCTCACGATGTTTTCCGTTACCGTAGTGTTAAGTTAAGTATTTAATATAGTATATAAGATATAGTTAAATACTCGCCTATAGTAAATACCTAAGTATTTTTTTCCTACTAAAGTAGTTCTCGAATGGCGCCCGCGTCTCGATAAACGTAATGAAGGACGCCCCCTGCTAAATGGACCGATGACCTGATAAAGGTCGCTGGTAGTGGTTGGCTGAGGGCCACGAGTGATAGTGTTTTGTGTACCCTTGGGGAGGCCTACGTCCAGCAGTGGACTGACATAGGCTGATTGATTGTTTTAAATATGTTTTTTATTCTCGTAGGTTCAATAACAACGATACCGAAGTTTGAAGGAATGAAAACTCAATCTAAAGATAGCGAATTAATTTCGGAGGACGTTAAGAAGGAAAAAGAAGAAAGGACTACTCTCAATGGTGAGTAAGAGGCGACTAAGGGACTAGGGGTGCCTGAAGTACATGTATAGTAGATAAAAGGACTATTAACCCATGCTGGGTAGTCCACCCACTGACTACAGAGCAATTGCAGAGGTATATGACCACTAAGAACCCACGTGTTGACCAGAAGCCCAAGTCTAATAATGCGTTATTGCACAATCGCAGTTCAATATCACTTCAGTAAGGGTGTGGTAGAAGATGAGCTAAAGTGACGAATTGTTCCTTTAAAATGGCGAAATTTGTCGCTTTTGCTATTCCAGTAACATGCAGTTGTTACTGGAATAGCTCGCACTCATTGTAGTGTTTTTCAACTGATATTTAGCAAAATCCATTAGTGGACTTGGGCCCCAAATAGTCAGTACTCAATGTGACAGGTGGTAAGCCATTTCAGCATTTACAGGGACTTTTACCTGTTCGGGGAGCAGGTAGGTTTCCTCACGATGTTTTCCCTCACCGTAATATTCGATGCATTTCGTAAATATATTTTATAGTGGTTGACTGAGGGCCACGAGTGATCGTGTTTTGTGTACCCTTGGACAGGCCTGCGTCCAGCAGTGGACTGACATAGGCTGATTGATTGATATCTATATATAATAAGTATAGATTAATAAAATATACGTGCTTGTAAATAGCGATATGGCTTACCATCTGTCACATTGAGTACTGACTTGTTCAACACGTGGGGTCGAGTTGGCCATATAATTACTAACTTCGCAATTGCGGAGATGGACACCTGAACCTCTGACTGCGCAAGGGTTAATGGTCATGAATACGTTTGTTGTTTTTGTTGACTAGTACCCTTAACACAAGTCTTAAAGGAACTTACCAAGGGGCTAGTTCAATTGGTGTAATAGTGTTCCTAATATTATTATTTTATTTTCACAGGTGGACCACCGCCCTTAATAAAATTGACGCCCAAAGACAAATTGATGCCTAGAAGTCCATATAAGAGAGATTTGGATTCCGATGTGTAAGTATTTAACATACATACACATCACGCCTGATACCCTGTAGAGGGGTAGGCAGATCACGGATCCCCATTTGTCCTAGCAAACCACTTTTGCTTCATTGACACTCATTCACCTCTAGCAAACCACTTTCGCTTCATTGCCACTCATACATCTTCTCATACACACTCGGCGGTTACAGGTACTCCTAACGTATATTTATATATACATGTATATTCAACCGACTCTGGCATGTACCAATGAATGAAATTTAAATATGTGTTTTTCAATATCATAATTTACAGTCGCGAACGGTGAGGGAAAACATCGTGCGGAAACCTACCTATCGCTCAGGATAGGTAATAGTCACCTATATACGGCGATACGGTTCACTACCTATCACGTTGGGTGCTGTCTTTAGTGATACGCGGGCTTTGAATGACCCATACCTAACATGCCTTCGAAATTTCGGAGATGGGCACTCAAGTCGCGACACAATAAAAAAGGGAGTGTGTATACACAAATCGTGAAGCGTATGTTTATGTATGTATGGACTAAGGCCCCTGATATTTCTCAACAGGGACGATAGAGGTGACTTAGCCAAGAGAGAACGAAAAGAAGACCACAGTGAAGAAGAAGATAACAAAGATTGGCAGATGGACATTGTAAGTATTACCCACGAAACTAATATAAAGAGGACCCGGCGTAAGGAGCGGTCCCCGTTACGCGGTGCGGAGTTTTTGGCGTCTAGGCGGTATAAAATACTGCTGTTTTCTTTTCACGACATCTTTATCAACTTAAAACCCCTCTCGTGTAAAGTTTGCTAAATGGAAAAAGTATGCCGGTTGGTGTCGATATGTATATAAAAAAGATCCCTCAACCCCCAATCCGTATATTCAAGCCCTCATACCAGAAACCAAATATAAAGAGGACCCGGCGTAAGGAGCGGTCCCCGTTACGCGGTGCGGAGTCCAAATGGCGTGTTTTAATTGGTGCGGAGTCTAAAAATGTAGTACAAAGAAGATACCTATGTTTTACATACATACACATCACGCCCGATTCCCTGTAGAGGGGAAGGCAGAGATCACGGATCCCCATTTGTCCCACTGACAGACCACTTTCGCCTCATTGACATTCATACATCTTCTCATATACTCTCGGCGGTTATAGGTACTCCTAATGTCACCTTTTTTCAATATAACCGCCCTTCCACTTCACGCATATATATTCCTTTTGTCAATCTGCTATCATTCAAGTTATGCAGTAACTTGTCCAAACCATAGAAGAATGCTGTTTTCAATCTTAGTCACTACGTTATCTTTTAAACCGCAACCTACCCTTAACACACTATTTTTAATTCTACCATTCAATATCACTCCTAACATGCTTCTCACTATACTATGTATACATATATATATAACCTATGTTTGGTCTCACAAAATGGCGTGTTCTAATTGGTTGTAATATCTCCCCTCCATCCCGCGTACCTCGTTTCACCCCGCGTAATGCCACGCTAGTTTCCATACAAATATTGCGTAAGGCCCACTCCTCTTATTAATTACTCCATGGTTAGTCCCGTGCGAGACTGTGACGTAAAAAGAATGCTAACTAGCTGCCGTTCTTCCCGGCATGTCGTAGGAGGCGACTAAGGGACTAGGGGTAAATATAATCTATTGGGTGATAGGCTAGCAATGTTCCATCATGATGTAGTATTGGTATACTATTGATTGATGCTAATAAGTGACCAAGGAGATATTTTCATAACATCAAGGTTCTGTCCGCTCCGCAAGGGATTAAAGGACGTGAATGTATGTAAAAATATGAATAATAATCTATATTTGTTTTTAGTAGATGACCGTTGAAGTTTTAAACTTAGCTAGAAGTACCTATAACCGCCGAGTGTGTATGATTGTCCACGAAACGAAAGTAGCTGATCAGGATGAAAGATAGTTATTTTTAAACACCCGCGATTTATATTCATTTTATTTACTATATGAGACCGGGTTGTATCACGATAAAGTACTAAAGATATAAACATCTTTATTTCACCGACGTTTCGACCCAGTTGCATAGGCCGTGGTCGCAGGAAGACTGGCGTCTCAGCTAACGTCTGTCTACCCTCACAATTGTTAACAACAATTGTGAGGGTACACAAACAAATAAATTTCGGCGGTAGTCGCCTGGAGCGGACGTGTATATTGTTAAAATAATTGAGTCTAATGTTACGCGAATGTTAAGAAAGAAAAGTGATAAAATAATCGTGATTTTGGAAGTGTTTAGTGATTGTGTCTAATGTTGTTTTGAGAGATTTGTATCGTGAACTCAGTGGCGTTACTTGATTTTAATAAGGAACATTAATTTTAAAGTTATTAGAGATAATAAAAATCACGCAGTGTTCGCGTGATCGAAAGTGATAATAGGTTTTTTGACAATAGACACGCAATTATAGCCCGCGAGTGCACGTAATCATTTATCAGCTCGGGTTATAGTGATCTATCGGCAGCTGCCCGGCCGGTCTGTGCTGTGGCTCTTAGGAAGAGGACAAAACACAATTAGGCCGCACTGTTCTTACACGGACGACTGCAGCGAGCACTAAGTGAATGCAAAGTATCGAATGTACATGCAAGAATTACTTGGTAAGCAGCGATTAACTGTTACAAAACAACGAATGTGTATTATAGCCGGCCGGCACTCTCGACTTGTTAGTTAACCTTATTGTTATCTTGCTGAATCTTTGTCATGGCGTGTACGGGATGTAATGTAAAACTAACAGATAACAATTTTCTTCAGTGCAATACTTGCAACACTTCCTTTTGCATGGTGTGTATGAACCTGCCTACAGATAAAGTTCACAAACTGCGTAAGGAAGATCTTGCTGCTCTAAAGTGCCCTGCTTGCACCAATATAACACGCCGTACTGTGCGTAGCCGGGAAGCTTCGCCGTCAATGTCATCGCCACGGCTTTCAATTTCCAATATCGCCAAACCGTCCACGTCGCCTAATACTGAACCAGTAACACTGGCCGCACTCTGCAGGGTTTTTGATGAAAAACTTTCTTTGTCGTCGCCCCTGGTTACTAATATACGAGAGGCATTGAGGCAGGACATCGAGGTAATGGTTGAATCTAAGTTGAAGTCCATGATAGTAGATATTAAAGGAGAATTCACTAAAACTACCGACACAATTCGTAACGACTTGAGCGACGTTAATAACAGACTACTTCAGAAGGAGACGTTAATAAAATCGTTGGAGTCAGAACAAACTCAACTCAAGCAAGAAATACATGAGTTAAATGATAAACTTTTAAACTTTGAAAAGATATCACGGGAACGTAACCTGGAAATCCAAGGGGTCCCGGAAAATCGTAACGAGAACGTTGTGACATTGTTACATAAACTCTGCGAAACTATTAACTCGCCAGTGACCGACAGAGATATACACGCTTGTCGTCGCGTCGCTAAACATAACCCTGCATCCAACCGCCCGCGCAATATTGTGGTCACCTTTGCATCGCCGCGTTTGCGAGACACAGTACTATCGGCAGCCTATCGCTATAATAGGAACAATAGTTCCAATAAACTGAACACAACTCACATAGGCCTTACTGGAGAAAACAAAAGCATTTTCGTGAGCGAGCATCTCTCGCCAGACATAAAACATCTTCACGCCGAGACTCGGCATTTCGCGAGAGACAACGGTTACAAATTCGTGTGGGTTCGATTTGGTAAAATTTATCTTCGAAAGGACGAAAACGCGAACCCCATCCACATCAAGGGAGTGCACGTCTTACAGAATCTCAAGGACACTAAGAAGTAACATTTTTACATAGATTAGTTCTTACTTAGCTTACTTTTTTCTTTCTTTATTATTATTAGTATTTGGTTGATTTTTTGTTTTCTTTGTTTTTTATGCTTAACATTTTTTATCAGAACATTAATAGAGCACGTACTAAGATATCTGAAATTAATATAAATGTACATAATAACGATTACGACCTAATATGCCTGACGGAGACTAACTTTGACTCGGGTATTTTTGATGGAGAACTTTTAGATAGTCGATATAACATTTATCGCCGAGATCGAGCAGATACCGTCTCACATAAGTTATCTGGCGGAGGTGTACTCCTTGCTGTGAAGAAGGATATCCTAGTCACCCGTCGGGCTTATTGGGAAACCAATTTTGAGGATGTTTGGATAAGTATTACATTGAATTCTCGTAATGACAAAAAATTGAATATCTGTGTTTGCTACCTTCCCCCTGACCAAACTGTTACAAATCTCAAATCCTTTTATTCTCACATTCAGAATATTATCCTAAATGCTACAGATGCCAGTGAGTTTCTTCTTTTAGGGGATTTCAATACGCCACACATCACATGGCAACAATATCACAAGTCCGACTATTATATGCCTGCGAATGCAGCAGATCAGAAAGCTAAACTCTTATCCGATACCTTGACTACATGCGAACTTTTACAATTTAACAATATACCCAACCAAAATGGTCGATTCCTGGATCTGGTGATCTCAACAATGAAAGATATTACTGTCCGTGAGGAGTGCTCCCTATGTCGCATTGAAGGACACCACCCAGCCATTTCCATTAATATAAATAACTCAGACACACATACCTATAATAATGTGCGTGACCGCCCAGACTCGCATCTGAACTTCAACAAATGCAATTATTCGAAAGTTAAAGCTGAAATTAATAAAATAAATTGGATCGAGGTCCTTCAGGTTCCCTGCGTTGATGAATGCTTAGACATATTTTATAGTCACCTTTATGATATAATTAACAGATATACACCTAAATCTCGGAAACATATTGATAATGTTCCAATATGGTATAATGAGGCACTCAGGCGATGTATTAAGGAAAAGAATAAATACCATAAATTGTTTAGGAGGTATGGCAATCCGCGTGATTATGACTGTTTCTCCATGCTACGATCAAGGTGTAAGAAACTAATATCTGCCTGTCATAGGACTTATCTTTCATCAATTGAGGACTCCCTGAAGGTAAATTCACGTGGTTTTTGGCGCTTCGTCAACAACAAAAAGGGTCAGGCAACTATCCCACTCACCATGACTTTAGCAGGAGAATCTGCTTCTGATGGCCAGGGTATATGTGAGCTCTTCTCCAGCTACTTTGGCTCTGTATTCGATCCCCCTTCTCCGACCCAAACTACAAACTTTATTCCTGATGACTACAATAATCATGTAATAAGTAGCCTTACAATTGACGAGCCGGAAATTATTAAAAGAATTAATGGATTAAATATTCATAAAGGCGCTGGGCCAGATACAATCCCTCCTTCATTTCTAATAGAATGCGCAAACTCAATAGCTGTCCCCTTAAAAATTATTTTCAATAAGTCGGTGAATGCGGGTGTGTTTCCTTTGCGCTGGAAACTAGCGCACGTTGTACCGATCTTCAAATCAGGAGTAAGGGAGAAGTGTGAGGATTATCGCCCAATCAGCTTGCTATCATGTATGCCTAAGTTATTTGAATCCTTAATATACGACCACTTATACAATCACGTAAAGAGTGTCTTGACGGATAAACAGCATGGATTTATAAAAGGTAAATCCACCGTCAGCAACCTACTTGAGTATAAGGACTATCTGTGCAACTCTTTCGCCCATGGAGGGCAGGTAGACTCTGTCTACACAGACTTTAGTAAGGCCTTTGACAAAGTAAATCACTCGATATTATGTAGCAAGCTTTCTTCCTTCGGCATACACGGAAACCTTCTTAGATGGCTTTGTTCCTATTTAGCGAATAGAAGCCAACTCGTCGCTGTTAGAGGCATGGTCTCCGCCCCCCGAGCAGTCACATCCGGTGTGCCTCAGGGATCCCATCTAGGTCCTCTTTTGTTCAATTTGTTTATCAACGACCTACTCCTTCGCTTGGAATGTCCTTCTCTGCTCTACGCAGACGATCTCAAAATTTACAACGAGATAGTCGATATCTATGATTGCAAAGCACTTCAAAGAGATCTTGATGCACTACAGCGTTGGAGCATTGATAATAGAATGGTACTCAATATTGGTAAATGTTGTGTGATTTCGTTCTCTAAAAAGAAAGTGAAAATAAATTATGATTATAACATTAACGGTAAGCTCCTTGAACGTAGCAAGTGTGTTAAGGACCTGGGCGTGTGGTTCGATGAACAACTGTCATTTAGATGTCATTATGAAAATATAATAAATAGGGCAAATAAGTTGTTAGGATTTGTATTGCGAACAACAAGGCCATTTAAGAAAATGGAAAGTACTATTACTCTCTTTAACGCCTTAGTTCGCTCCATTCTGGAATATGCATGTCCTGTGTGGTCGCCACATTATAACATACACGTCGCTCGTATAGACGGAATCCAGAATCGCTGTTTAAAAATTCTTTCATACCGCTTTAATATGGGAAGGAAACTATCGGACTATTCACAAAGACTATCCTGGTCTCGCTTGAAGTCGCTCGAGGTCCGCCGTAAAAGATACGACTTAATATACCTCCATAAACTAATTCATAATCGTGTCGACTCATCAACTTTGCTGGCATTACTCAATTTTAACACTAACTACAGGGTACGTACTCCTAAGCCATTCATACTTAAAGTATACATCAACAACACTTCTTATTATAATCCCATAGTTAGAATGTGTAGGCTCTATAATGACATAAGTAGCAGACACAGAGATCTAATCGACATTTATGATCCAAACTTGCTACATCTGAAAAAGAGTATTCAGAGCATCCTGGAAATTGACAACGAATTTTAAAATTGTATGAAATACAGGGTGTCCGGTGGCGGAATTACATTTTTAAAACGTTATAATTCAAAAGTTATAAACGGTGGAGGGGGAGGGGTGGTGTCAATCGAAGCTTCGTGAGTGCGGATTTGTTAGTCACAATGTCTGAGTGGTCGGGACAACACCGCGCGTTCGCTATAGAGGCGTTTTTCAAAGGTGGAGATTCTTACGTGGTTGCACGCCGACAGTTTTGTTCCCACTACAATATACGGCGATTAAGTGACGGACCAAGTGTCAATATGATTAGATCATGGGTACAGAAGTTTTGCGAGACATCTTCTGCTCTAAATAGTCCTCAGGCGGGACCCAGCAGGACGACAAGGACTACAGAAAACATTCAAGAAGTTGAAAGAAGCTTGCGTGAAAATCCACGACTGTCCGTACGAAAGAGAGCAGCCGCTTTGGGACTCCCTAAAACTATAGTTCATGAAATTTTGAAGAAGGACTTAAAGTTCCACGCCTTTAAGATTCAATTAGTTCAAGAACTAAAGGAAAGTGACTTCAATTTAAGAAAAACTTTCTGTGAACAGATGTTGGAGAGATTCCGCACTACCAATTGCATTTTCTGGAGTGATGAGGCCCATTTTCATCTCAGCGGTCATGTCAATAAACAAAACTGTCGCTACTGGGCCCCAAAAAAGCGCAATCCAGGATTGAAACATCAACGGCCCCTGCATTGCCAAAGAGTTACTGTTTGGTGCGCGTTATCGACGAACGGAATCATCGGTCCATATTTTTTTGAAAATTCACGAGGCCAAGCAGTAAATGTCAACAGCGAAAACTATGGACGCATGATAACTGATTTTTTTTTACCAAATCTGCGAGCACATTCATCTTACTCGACGCACACGTGGTTTCAGCAAGATGGAGCGACTCCACATACTGCCAGATCGTCAATGGATTTGCTTCGTGAAGACTTCCCGAATAAATTAATAAGCCGCTTTGGAGACATCCCTTGGCCACCAAGGTCGCCAGATTTAACTCCAATGGATTTTTTTCTATGGGGTTATCTCAAGAGCAAAGTTTATTCTAATAATCCTTTGTCTACTGCGCAGTTGAAGGAAAATATACGCAACGAAATCCAACAAATCCAACCAAGCTTGTTGCAGCGCGTAGCACGAAATACGGTGCAACGTTTTGAACAGTGTGTGCGTCTAAATGGACGGCATTTGGATGAAATAATTTTTAAAAAATAAAATCCGCAATATCTCTTTATTGATTCATTGTAATAATAAAACCATAAGTGAATAAGTTTTTGTTTTATTAACTTTTTAAAACGTAAATCCGCCACCGGACACCCTGTAGTTATGGTATGTAATTTCGTTCTCGTTATTGTTGTTTTTTTTGTTATAGTTTATTGTTATTACGAGTATATTAGTTATTTAGTAATTATTATCGTGCTTTATAGTATAAGTTTGATTTATGTACTCAATCTGCATGATTTGATTTGTTTTTTATATTGCAAGCTTTTGGTTAGTATATTGCAAGCTGTATGCTCACATTAGAGATGTAGTCCAGCCTGCACAGTGTGAAACTACTAATTATTGTTTGTATTGACTGCAACTTGTCGTGAGCATCTACTTTAAATAAATAAATAAATAAATAAATTGGAATTTTTGTTAATTCATAGCACGACACTGCGGATGTGTCTTCGGATAGTGTGAGTGTAGTGTGTCGTGCTATGAATTAACAAAAATTCCAATTGTGAGGGTAGACAGACATTAGCTGAGACGCCAGTCTTCCCGCGACCACGGCCTTTGCAACTGGGTCGAAACGTCGGGCAAAATAAAGGTAATCAGATATCTTTATTAATTTATCGTGATATGACCCGGTCTCACATAGTAAGTAAAAGGATGAAAGATGCCAGAAGTAGTGAAGTATCATGGAAGTAGGATTACTACTTCCGCAATTTCTTTTGTCATGTAGCGAAAGAGTGTTTGAACCATTGAGTAATGAATAAGAGGAGTGGGCCTTACGCAATATTTGTATGGAAACTAGCGTGGCATTACGCGGGGTGAAACGCAGAACGCGGGATGGAGGGGAGAAATTACAACCAATTTAAACACGGCATTTTGGGAGACAAAACATAGGTATCTTATAGTTTTAAGAGATTCGCGATTTGTTATCATTATCAATAACTAACGGTACTTATCGCGTAAGTTTTTGTATGATAAAGTTACCTTTATTAATCCGACGTTTCGGCTACGTTGCAGCAGCCTTGGTCACGGGCAGACTGACGATTCATATTTTTTCGTCTCCACCGCAGCGCCCTGTCAGATTCTTCTCCGACTACCCTCACTGCTACGTTTTTATCAATAACGCTCGGCTTACACACTACACTCGCAGTATCTTGTGGCTTCACACGATCACGCTGAAATGCGTGATTTTAGACTGTTGTGACGACCTCCGTGGCGCGATCGGTTAGACGCCTGAACGCTAGTCGTGAGGTCCCAAAGATTCCCGGTGGAGGCAGAGTTAAGAACTACGCTTTTCTTCTGCTTTCCAGTCTGGTCGTTGATTATACATATATGCTATATATGTATTTATCTATTTATAATAACTATATATTTATTAAATATACGTTGAAGTACCCTTAACACAAGTCTTAAATGTACTTACCAAGGGGCTAGTTCAATTGGTGTAATAACGTCCTACAATATTATTATTATAGACTCAGCACGGCGTAACAAGGACCGCTCCTTACGCGGAGTCCTCTTTATGTTTGGTTCGTGGTTTCAAAGTCAAAAGTCAAATGTTTTCATTAAACATAAGCACAAGTACAGTACATGAATTGAAAGTCAAAACATTTGCCTGACACTGGTTGTCTCTTATCATTGAAATTCTACCGTTGGTTCGGAAGCCCTGGCTCGGAGAAGAACCAACAAGAAACTCCGGCTTTCAGGATTTTTTGCCCAGTGCCAGTTACAAAAACAATTCTTCTGCCAAACACAGCAGTCACTACCATACATAAGCGTGGAGACCAGATTAGCGTTATGTAATACTTCAGTGGCCGATTTCTGTCACCAGGATATTTCACCAGAGCGGATCAGTCGCTGGTGTGCCGCCATGGCCCAAGGTCCAAGGGATGAGGAGGAGTGGTGCGAACCCACGGACATAGGGTCCTTCCTTCACGCCCAAATGACGGTAGACGGAGATCAAAGCGCCGGTGAGTAAGAGCCTTGGGGATTGTGTATCGATTTATATAAGTCTTAAGAGATTCGCGATTTATACTCATGAGTAATAACTAACGGGACTTATCGCGTATGTTTTTATATAATAAAGTTACTGTGACCATGGCTGCTGCAACGTAGCCGAAACGTCGGGTTAATTTTTCAGATAAGTCCCATTAGTTATTAATCATCACTACATAGTATAAAACAAAGTCGCTTTCTCTGTCCCTATGTCCCTTTGTATGCTTAAATCTTTGAAACTATGCAACGGATTTTGGTGCGGTTTTTTTTAATACCATGTATGTATGTAAGCCATGTCGCCATTTACAAGACTATAACCTGTTCGGGGAACAGGTAGGTTTCCTCACGATGTTTTACCTCGCCGTAGTAATCGGTGTCACATTGAGTACTGACTATCTGGTCACCGCGTGGGTTCGAGGTGGCCATAGAATTACACCCTTCGCAATTGCGGAGATGAACACCTGAACCTCTGACTACTTCCCAAGGGTAGACGATTGTTAACGCGTTTGTCTTTTTTGGTTCATCTATTTATGTAAAGTTTACGCAATCAACGTAATATATTGAATAAAAACATTTGAGTCGTGATAGATAATAGCCGCCGAGTGTGTATCAATGTCGAAAAAGCTAAAATTGTTAGTCAGGATCGGTACAGATGGGAATCTGTGATCTTTGCCTACCTCTTTATAGGTAAAGTGACTATTTCTCAAATTAGATAAAAGTAGGTATATGTATGCAGTGTAAAGAACAAAAGAGCATGTATGAGAAGGTTAATGGGTGTGAGTGAAGCAAGAGATTTGTCACTCGTTCCAGGTGGCCTAATAGTCTCAGCCTATCCCGTTAGGGACTTAGAGGCGTGCATATATGTATGTATACGGCGACATGGTTTACCACCTGTCACGTTGGGTACTGATTATCAGGTAACAAGTGGGTTTCGAATGGCCAAAGACCATCACAATGCTCAGTTGACTGACACTCAACCTCTGACTATCCCAAAGGGTTTTAAGGTCGTGAATGCATATGAATGTATGTTTCTTCGCAGATGATTCTAACGAGGGTGCCCCACCTTCCACCTCCTCATCAGCTGGCACCAACATGGAGAGGGCAGATCCTAAAACTGGTGTGTCAGCGAAGAGTAGCGGAAAAAGTAAGTATATTTGCGTGCCTATGAAATGAAATGAAATGCTTTTTATTCAATATGAGGATTATAAAATCACTTATTGAAAGTCAAAAAAAAACATTTCCACCGGGAAAGTTGTCATTACAATTAGTTAATGTTAAAAAATTGAATAAATCTAATTAAACTATAGGCATTTCGTAAAGCAAAATCCTGCAGACAAGAAATGCCAAGAAACTGCAGAAATATTTCATTACAACTTAATTAAATAATCCATCAGAATGAGACTGCAGCCCAACCAGCAACCAACGAAGTTAAGAATAATTGATATGTCTAAAAAGGTTTCTTTTCAGGGCATTAATTTCATAGTTTAAATATATTATAAGCGATAGAATTAATTTTAATTAAAAGAAAAGAAGACGGTAGCGACAAAAACGAAATATCTGTTCGACCAATCAATCAGCCTATGTCAGTCTACTGCTGGACGTAGGCCTCCCCAAGGGTACACAAAACACGATCACTCGTGGCCCTCAGCCAACCACTACCAGCGACCTTTTTAGGTCATAGGTCCATCTAGCAGGGGGGCGTCCCACACTACGTTTACTGAGACGCGGTCGCCATTCGAGAACCGCTTTGCTCCAACGGTCGTCGGTTCTACGACAGAATTGACCTTTAAACCTACCTACTGCCACTTCAGCTTGCAACATCGATAGACAATGTCTACAACATATCACTACATAGTATAAAACAAAGTTGCTTTCTCTGTCCCTATGTCGCTTTGTATGCTTAAATCTTTGAAACTACGCAACGGATTTTGATGCGGTTTTTTTAATAGATAAAGTGATTCAAGAGGAAGGTTTATATGTATAATAACATCCATTAAATAGTAGAGTAGGCTATATATTTTATACCCGTGCGAAGCCGGAGCGGGTCGCTAGTTATCATATATATATTCTTTTCTTTTTATCTTTCTTCGTTTACTTCATAAGCTTGTTGGTTGCAGGTCAATCGTCGGGACCTCGAGATCCCAGGTTCGCGGATGTGGTGAAGCTTAACGACTATCTCCAGTTCGGGAGGCGGCCACAGTTCTGGGAAGAGGACTATGTTAAAAGAGTGAGTATGTGGAGGTATATAGTAGTACTAGCGACCCGCTCCGGCTTCACACTTCTGGCTATTTAATGGATGTTATTATACATATAAACCTTCCTCTTGAATCACTCTATCTATTAAAAAACCGCATCAAAATCCGTTGCGTAGTTTCAAAGATTTAAGCATACAAAGGGACATAGGGACAGAGAAAGCGACTTTGTTTTATACTATGTAGTGATATACATAGATAAATACATATATAGCATATATAATCAACGAGCAGACTGGAAAGCAGTAGAAAAGCGTAGTTCTTAACTCTGCCTCTGGGAATCTTTGGGACCTCACGATTAGCGTTCAGGTGGTTAACCAATCGCGCCACGGAGGTCGTCAAATTATATGTATATCTTTTTCTTTCAGGTAAAAACAAACAAACAAACGCATTCACGACCATTAACCCTTGCGGGGTAGTCAGAGGTTCAGGTTTCCATCTCCGCAATTGCGAAAGTAATTCTATGGCCACCTCGAACCCACGTGTTGACCAGATAGTCAGTACTCAATGTGACAGGTGGTCAGCCATGTTGCCATTTACAAGCACTAACTATTACCTGTTCGGGGAACAGGTAGGTTTCCTCACGATGTTTTCCCTCACTGTAGTAGTTAATCGATACATTCCGAGGATTAGAACCTTATTTCAATGTGACAGGTGGTCAACCATGTCGCCATATTATATTTATATTTTTTTCTTTCAGGTAATGGAAGCTATAAGACTGAAAGAGTTGGAGATGAAGCAAGCGGCGGAGATATTAGGCGTCAGTTATGGAACATTGTATGGCAGATATAGAGATGCCTACGGATGTATTAATAGGCCATTTCGGTGAGTTTCATCAGAAAACTTTTTTGTAGGTTTTAAGCACTAACTATTTACCTTTTCGGGGAACAGGTAGGTTTCCTCACGATGTTTTCCCTCACCGTAATATTTGACGCATTTCGTTAATGTATTTTTATTAAAATTTATGTCTCATTTAAATTATGAATGTGTACATATAGAATAGAACATAATATTTGAAGTGATACCTACTTGTATAAAAAGCATTAGTGGGAATAGAATCCGGGACGTTATACTATTTTTCAATCTCAATTTGATCTGTATAAGTTCTACGCGGCCTACCCCGTCCAACTCTATCTTCCACTTTGTCTTTATAGATTCCTTTTGTAACCCTCCTTTCATCCATCCGCTCCATGTGCCCAAACCACCTTAACATCATCATCAGCCTGTCTGAATCCACTGTTGGACATAGGCCTCCCCCAAATGACGCCACTTCTCCCTGTCAATGGCCGTTCGCATCCATTCGATGCCGGCCAACCTGCGCAGGTCGTCTTCCCACCTTGCCGGGGGGCGCCCCACACTATGTTTACTGAGACGCGGTCTCCACTCTTGGACTTTTTTGCTCCAGCGACCATCAGTCCTTCTGCATACGTGACCAGCCCAACTCCACTTCAGCGTGCTAATTCTTTTCATAATGTCGGTTACGTTAGTTCTCTGGCGTATCACCTCATTTCTGATGCGATCTACCAGAGAAACCCCGAGCATCTTCCGTTCCATAGCACGCTGAGCGACCTTGAATTTGTGGGCTAGTCCCGCAGTGAGTGTCCACGTTTCAGAACCGTACGTCATAACGGGGAGCACACACTGGTTGAAAACCTAAGTTTTCAGGCATTGTGGTAAAGACGACGTAAGGACTTTAACATACCTTTCTCTATTTTAGTGACTACAGTTTTAGTTTTATGCCTACTACATCTTGTTTTATTACTCAACCAAACACGTTTGTTATTGGTCGGCTTAAATTAAATGAATATTAAGCTCCACCCCTTAATTTGCATTAATACATAATATTAACGAACTTGTTTGAATCTAAATTTAGATATAGGTATTTTAGGCACATGGAGCGGATGGATGAAAGGAGGGTTACAAAAAGAATCTATAACGCCAAAGTGGAAGGTAGAGTTGGACGGGGTAGGCCGCGTAGAACTTATACAGATCGAATTGGAGACATTCTTCTCAAGGTGTTCGTAGTAAAAACAGAAGAGCATGTATGAAGGTTAATGGGTGTGAGTGTAGCAAGAGATTTGTCACCCGTTCCAGGTGGTCTAATAGTCTCTGCCTATCCCGTTGGGGATGTAGAGGCGTGAATATATGTATTTATGTGTGTAAATAATGGTAGCGGCTGTAGCCCAGTGGGTAAGACCTCTGACTTCTTATTAAAGGTCCTAGGTTCAAATCCCGGCTCTGGCATGTACCAATTAATGGAATTTAAATATGCGTTTCTTATTTACGTACATAGTTCACAGTTGCTACATACATACACATCACGCCTGATTCCCTGTAGAGGGATAGGCAGAGACCACTTTCACGATCCTGATAAACCACTTCATTGACACTCATACACAGTCGGCGGTTATAGGTACTTCTAACAGTTGCTAATAGTGAGGAAACCTGCCCATCCCTCGGGATAGGTAATAGTGTCTGTATACGGCGATAAGGTTCACTACTCATCACGTTGGGTGCTATCTATCTAGTGAAACGCGGGCTTAGAGTGACCCATACCTAACATGCCTTCGAAATTTCGGAGATGGGCACTCAAGCCTCTGACTTTTTCGCCACAATAAAAAAGGGAGTGTATACACAAGTCGTGAAGCGTATGTTCTAATACTTAAGTATTTTAACTAATGTTTATTTATATATGATGGTGAATAAAATATTATTGTTTTGGCTGCATTTTAAACTAAAGTGGACTGATTGGGTGAGCTATAGTGGATACGTTCATTCATTCGTTCAGTTCACCTCATTCGTTCATTTCGCTCATTCGCCGCCATGTTACCATTTCATTCACTCGCCGTAGAAGTAGTGTAGCATAGGTAGTAATAGATAAGTTATAATATTTATTTCTTTTTATTCATTTTACAAGAAAACGGGACTTATCGTGTATATTTTATAAACAAAGTATTACCTTTGTTACCCGACGTTTCGGCCATGTTGCAATGGCCAATCATGGGTCAATTTGTTTTCTTGCAAAATGAATAAAAATGTCGCCGAGTGTGTATGAGAAGATGTATGAGTGTCAATGAAGCGAAAGTGGTCTGTCAGGATCGGGACAAATGGGGATCCGTGATCTCTGCCTAGCCCTCTACAGGAAATCAGGCGTTATGTGTATGTTTGCATGTATGTATGACGACCTCCGTGGCGCGATCGGTTAGACACCTGAACGCTAATCGTGGGGTCGATTCCCGGTGGAGGCAGAGTTGAGAACAACGCTTTTCTACTGCTTTTCAGTCTGGTTGTTGATTATATATGCTATATATGAATTTATCTATGTATAATATACGTTGACTAGTACCCTTAACACAAGTCTTAAATGTACTTACCAAGGAGCTAGTTCAATTGGTGTAAAAATGTCCAAATATTATTATACTAGCGACCCGCTCCGGCTTCGCACGGGTATAAAATATATAGCCTACTCCACTATTTAATGGATGTTATTATACATATAAACCTTCCTCTTGAATCACTCTATCTATTAAAAGAAACCGCATCAAAATCCGTTGCGTAGTTTCAAAGATTTAAGCATACAAAGGGACATAGGGACAGAGAAAGCGACTTTGTTTTATACTATGTAGTGATGACTAAAGCCTGGTTTGTCCACAGCAGTGCGATAGGCCGGGAGTTTTGGGCGGGCAAGGGCGCCGCGGAGGTTCTATTAAGGCTTCGAAGGGGCGAGATACCGATTGAACTAGCCGCTCAGGCTTTAGGGGTCACTGTCAGGGACCTCTACGTGAATTGCCACGACCCCCATTCGTCACAGGAGAAAAGTAAGTATTACATTTTTATTTACTAAGCTGCTGTAGCAAACTTATGATTAATAACTAACGGGACTTATCGCCTATGTTTTTTTATAATAAAGTTACCTGGCATCAGTCTGCCCGTGACCATGGCTGCTGCAACGTAGCCGAAACGTCGGGTTAATAAAGGTAACTTTTTTATATAAAAACATACGCGATAAGTCCCGTTAGTTATTAATCATGAGTATACAGGGTGGCGCATTCAAAACGGTCAGTATGGGAAAGTCTGAAACTATAAGAGATACGAAGATTTGTTCTTAGGAACCATGTCACCGATTTTGATAAAAATAAAAACTGCATTCATACTTTCTTTGAATAAATAACTGTATCCTGTACGGGAATCGAACCCGGTAGCTTTGAAAAAATAAACTTGTCCTTTTCACATTTTCTTTTTTAAATATGATTGAGTAGGTCTTAAGCTGTAAATGTCTCTATGAAACATGGTGTCCAAAAGAAATAAAATACATTGTTTTGGCATACTTTAGTTTATCATAGTAGTTACAATACTCAACAAGTTCAGACATGTAAAATTGTCTCTATGGCTGTTTGTAGTTTTGTACCTATCTACTTGTTACATACACCATATCATGTGGCATCAGCATTGCATTATTCCTTTTAGAAAGTTTTGTTATCTACAGTAATCAAATAGTAACAATCTATTGAAAAGTCCACCTAAAGTGACGTGTTAAACCATATTAGATTTTTTTTTGTGGGGTTACGTTAAGAATTAATTTTACAAAACAAGCTATGAAACCGTTAAAGACCTAAAAGTAGCAATAGAGTCAAGTTTAACGCAAATTCACCACATGAAAATACAAAATTCAATAGTAAGATCGTTAACTAAACGTGTTGAATATTGTATTGAAAACAACGGTGGTCACTTAGAAAATCTACTATGATAAACTAAAGTATGCCAAAACAATGCATTTTATTCATTTTCGACATAATGTTTCATAGAGATATTTACAGTTTAAGACCTACAGAATCATATTTAAAAAAGAAAATATGAAAAGGCCAAGTTTATTTTTTCAAAGCTACCGGGTTCGATTCCCGAACTGGATACCGTTGTTTTTTCAAAGAAAGTATGAATGCAGTTTTTATTTTTATCAAAATCGGTGACATGGTTCCTAAGAACAAATCTTCGTATCTCTTACAGTTTCAGACTTCCCCATACTGACCGTTTTGAATGCGCCACCCTGTATAATGCGAATCTCTTAATACTTTAATTAAACTTCTTTTTTTAGAAAATATGCGTGATAAGTCACGTTTTCTTGTAAAATGAATAAAAATCGCGAGTTTCATAAATCATCATCATTTTATACGGATGAATAATAGTAGATCGACAAAAGGAATATATATGAGTGAAGTAGAAGGGCGGTTACGTAGGGGCCGGCCTAATAAGACATATAACAATCGGATAGACGCCATATTGAAAAGGGGTGACGTTAGAAGTACCTATAACCGCCAAGTGTGTATGAGGAGGTGTATGAGTGTCAATGATGTCAAGAAAACGTGACTTATCACGTACATACATACACAGCACGCCTGATTCCCTGTAGAGTGGTAGGCAGAGATCACAGATTCCCATTTGTCCCACTGACAGACCACTTTCGCTTCATTGACAGTCATACATCTCATACGTACTCGGAATGTATATGTATGTTCATATATAGAGTATTTGACGAAACAGTACTGATGTACTTATCGTATTTTAAATTTGTTATATATTAATTATTTTTATATACATATACTATCAGTGACATTATTATTAGTATTTTTAACATTTTCATTTTATTTTTATATATGACGATTATTTAAGGGGCAGGCCTAATAAGACATATAATAGTCAGATAGACGCTATATTGAAAAAAGGTGACATTAGGAGTACCTATAACCGCCGAGAATGTATGAGAGGATGTATGAGTGTCAATGAAGCGAAAGTGGTCTGTCAGGATCGAGACAAATGAGGATCCGTGATCTCTGCCTACCCATCTACAGGGAATCAGGCGTGATGTGTATGTATGTATGACGATCATTGTAACTTTGGACATGTGTTAATTGTATTTTATTTTTATGTGACATTGTTACAATCTACTATAGGCTATTCGCGTTAAGTAAATAGTGACGTCATTACGTTCAGAGGTTAAACTGGCCAATGAGACGTTAGTTAATAAGAAAACAAATCACTTTGACCAATTGCAGTCAACCGTTGTCACGTCTCATTGGTCAAATCATGGGGCCATGATGACGTCACTATTTTCTTAAAGCGAATACACTATAAATAAATCTAAATCATAGTCCATTTTCCTCCAAAGGTACCCAAGACTTTGAGCCCATACCGATAGATATAGATCCGGCGTTAAGAGGCCAGAATGCAGCTGGGTTCGTGTCTACCCCAAATGCGTGTAGAAGTCCACCCAAGAAGAAAAGAACAGCTACTGTGGGAAGCGAAGAAGAAGGAAGTTGTAAGTGTATATGTAGCAGAATGATTTGATATTTCGTGTTTTTGTAAAAAATCTAGGCATTTTGCGAAAACACGGACGCTATATTGTAAAAGGTGACGTTAGGTGTACCTACACTCGGCAGTTATAAGTACTTCAAACGTCACCCTTTTTCAATTTGATAAATGCCGCTCTTCCCATCATTTCTACTAAGGGACCAATAATACATGGGATATTATTGGGCGATGGGCTAGCAACTTGTTACCAATGTTCCATATGACATCACAACCCGAATATTCGCGCCAAAAAGTGACCAAGGAGATGATTTCATACCTCCAAAGTTTTGTCCATCCAGAAAGGGATTGAAGGACTTTAATGAATTTGTAAAGTGGTCTAGGCATAATATCTCCCTGGTCAATTTGACATTCATATAATATTGTAGGACACTATTACACTAATTGAAATAGCCCCTTGGTAAGTGCATTTAAGACTTGTGTTAAGTGTACTAATAAAAGTATATTTAACACTTTCGTCGCCATGGTCCAAAAAAGTATATGTGGTGCCGGTCATTTTGACCCACCATGGCGACGAATATGTTAAGAAATGTATACATATTATACATAGATAAATACATATATAATCAACAAGCAGACTGGAAAGCAGAAGAAAAGCGTAGTTCTTAACTCTGCCTCCACCGGGAATCTTTGGGACCTCACGATTAGCGTTCAGGTGGCTAACAATATAATATGTATGTTAAAAATACATTTACAGAATGTGTCGAAAACTACGGTGAGGGAAAACATCGTGAGGAAACCTACCTGTTTGTCGAACAGGTAATAGTGCTACACGTAAACGTAAATGGCGATACGGCTTACCACCTGTCACATTGAGGACTGACTTGGTCAACACGTGGGTTCAAAGTGGCCATAGAATTACTACCTTCGCAATTGCGGAGATGGACACCTTAACCTCTGACAAACTTTCACCCCGCAAGGGTTAATGGTCGCGAATGCGTTTGTCTTTTTGTTTGACAGAGATAGCTCACAACAAAAAGTTGACTAGTACCCGTAACAAGTCTTAAATGTACTTACCAAGGGGCTAGTTCAATTGGTGTAATAGTGTATCAAATATTATTACTATTGCAATGTTTTAAACAATGCAGTCATAGAAAATATATTATCATATCGCCTCATGATTAATTTATAATAATAATAATATTTGGACATTATTACACCAATTGAACTAGCCCCTTGGTAAGTACATTTAAGACTAGTGTTAAGGGTACTAGTCAACGTATATTTAAGAAATGTATACTTGTTATACATAGATAAATACAAATATAGAATATCAATGACCAGACTGGAAAGCAGAAGAAAAGCGTAGTTCTTAACTCTGCCTCTGGGAATCTTTGGGACCTCACGATTAGCGTTCAGGCGTCTAACCGACCGCGCCACGGAGGTCGTCATGTAATGTAATTGATGTGTTTATATGTTGTTTTACCTTTCAGCTCAAACCAGATCTTCGGATCCAAATCTAGATCCAGAAAAGTCTACTTCCCCAACTGAGATTATGAAGTCTAGACCGGACCTAACTATAGTTGCGGCGAAACGGAAGGACGAGAGCGCGTTATAGGTGAGATGCATACACATACGGTGGTTGTGAATACCGTTATAATGAAGCTATTTTTTTATTATAATAACTAGTGACCCGCTCCGGCTTCGCACGGGTACAAAATATATAGCCTACTCCACTATTTCATGGATGTTATTATACATATAAAAAAAACCGCATCAAAATCCGTTGCGTAGTTTTAAAGATTTAAGCATACAAAGGGACATAGGGACAGAGAAAGCGACTTTTTTTTTATACTATGTAATGATGCTTGTTTTTTCTTTTCAGTGTCAAAATTGAAGAGAAAATGGCGGTATATTGAGATGTATCTGTATGTAAGATTTGTATAATACATATACAATATTTTTTAGTTTTTGTTATGTATTTATGTTGAATTTTGAGGTTTTATGCGTTCACTAAGTGAGTGCTTATTTATTACAAATGTTACATTGTAAGGCAACCTACCTGTTCCCCGAACAGGTAACAGTCAGTGCTTGTAAATGGCGACATGGCTTACCACCTGTCACATTGAGTACTGACTTGTTAACACGTGGGTCCTAGGTGGCCTCTACGTCCCCAACGGGATAGGCAGAGACTATTAGGCCACCTGGAACGGGTGACAAATCTCTTGCTTCACTCACACTCATTAACCTTCTTACATGCTCTTCTGTTCTTCACGCTACACCCGCCTTGAGAAGAATGTCTCCAATTTGATCTGTATAAGTTCTACGCGGCCTACCCCGTCCAACTCTACCTTCCACTTTGGCTTTATAATAATATGATTTTATACGTTGATAATTTGTTTTTTTGTGACATCATTTTGGAACATTTGTAATAGACAATCACGTACTCACTCAGTGAACGAATAATAGTGTAAATACTACGTATGTAATTTCTATGTACATTTTTGCTATTCATTGTAAAATAATACGGTATAATAATTTACGGTGAGGCAAAACATCGTGAGGAAACCTTCTTTAACCTAATACAAACTTTAACAACTGTAGTCAAAGGTTCGGGTGTCCATCTCCGCAATTGTGGAGGTAGTAATTCTATGGTCACCTCGAACCCACGTGTTGACCAGTCAGTACTCAACGTGATAGGTGGTAAGCCACGCCATTTACAAGCACTGACTATTACCTGACCTGTCACATTGAGTATTTACTATCTGGTCAACAAGTGGGTTCGAGGTGGCCAAAAAATATACGCTGCAATTGCAGAGATGGACACCTGAACCTCTGACTACCCCGCAAGGGTTAATGGTCGTGAACGCGTTTGTCATTGTTCTTTTATATTGAAAAGAATTTTATTGAATTTCTAAAGTTAATATTTTTGCTCGTAAAATATGTTTTTTTTTGCAAATAAATTGCGAAAATGTACATAGAAACCAAATTATGTTACATACACACTATAAGGTATGATTCGTAGTAATATGTATGAATGCGAAGCCTCAAAATTACATATATAAAGTCTAATGTAAGCATAAAATGTGAAATTTAGGATTTTTCGTGAATTTTCAGTAATTAATTATACATATATAAGGCCCGTGCTAGTCTGGGACGTAAAAAGAATGCTAACTAGCTGCCGTTCTTTCCGGCATGTCGTAGAAGGAAACTACGAGATTAGGAGTCAATGACTGATGTTTAAGTTTCATTTACGTACATAATTTACAGTCGCTAACGGTGAGGGAAAACATCGTGAGGAAACCTGCCTATCCCTCAGGATAGGAAATAGTCAGTCAATCTCCCTTGTTTCACTAACACCCATTAAACCTTCTTACATGCTCTTCTGTTCTTCACGCTACACCCGCCTTGAGAAGAATGTCTCCAATTTGATCTGTGTAAGTTCTACACGGCCTACCCCGTCCAACTCTACCTTCCACTTTGGCTTTATAAATTCATATATATTTCTCTTTTTTTATGTTTTTCTAAAATAGACTATAATAATAGTTAAGTAACTGAAAATTCACGAAATAAATTAAATATATTTGTTAAGATTTTTGTATAAAATACTCAGTTTGTAATTAAATTAAATCGCTGTAATTTTGTTATTATTTGACTGATAAATATATTTAATGCAGTATTAAATTTTATGTTGTATATTGAAGACTTGTTGCATATAATATTGACATACATTACATTCGTTATTTTTTTTTAAATTATTCGTAAAAGTATTCGACTTTAAATGTATAGACTTTTGTTAAGGGCAAATATATTAGAAATTCGAAGCATTTCGTAATAAAAATACTACGATGAGGGAAAACATCGTGAGGAAACCTACCTGTTCCTTAAACAGGTAATAGTTAGTGCTTGTAAATGGCGACATGGCTTACAACCTATCACGTTGAGTACTATCTGGTCAACACGTGGGTTCGATGTGGCCATAGAATTACTACCTTCGCAATTGCGGAGACGGACACCTGAACCTCTGACTACCCCGCAAGGGTTAATGCTCGTGAACGCATTTGTTTGTCTTTTTGTTTTTTATATTAGAAGTTTAGATATATTAATATTGAATATCTATATTAATAATTTTCTGTGGGTAGGTTTAAAACTTACATAATTTGAAATCATAAAAAAATATTCGTTATATTTCAAATTACTTTGACAGACATACCACGGTCGCCATTTTAACATGTTTCTGTCAGTTTAGATAGGAATTATTCTGCCAAAATCACGCACTGACTAAACCGGGCTTGCTTACTCGTAATATAAATATTGTAGACATTATTACACCAATTGAACTAGCCCCTTGCGAAGTACATTTAAGACTTTTGTTAAGGGTACCAGTTAACGTATATTTATACTACGTAAATATATACTTAGGACGTGAATGTATGTGAATATGTATGCACAAGTCTTCAAACATAGATAGGCTGTATAAAATGAGCCACATTGGAAAAAATCTGATATGTTTAGTTGGTATATTTTTATTATTGTTAACATTAAGAAAAGACATTTTTATTATTGTTGTTTTAAGCTTATTTCAATGTTTATTTTGTATACATTGCAGTGCAGAGCTCAGGGTAGGTAACTTTTTATTGGACCCACGTAAAATGAAAATTACTGTGTTATTGTAGGTCCATAAAAGAAAATGAACTGGGGCCTAAGTCCACTAATGCTTTAAGGACAAACGCAGTTCAATATCAGATCAAAAATAGTGTGAAGTTGGTAGTGGATGACCGAAAGTGTCAAAATTCACCATTGAAATCGGCAAGTGTCAAATTACGCTTAAAAAATGCGAAATTTGTAACTTTGCCAATCCACTACCAACTTCACACTATTACTGATGTGATATTGAACTGTTATTTTGCAAAACGTATTAGTGGACTAAGGTACCTGGTCTAACTTCATTAATTTATAATAGCAAATTCGTAGTACAGTAGAATCACAATTTACAGTCGCTAACGGTGAGGGAAAACATCGTGAGGAAACCTGCCTTTCGGGATACGTAGCCAGTGCCTATATACGGCGATACGGCTCACTACCTATCACGTTGGGTGCTCTCTATTTAGTGAAGTTTCCTCACAATGTTTTCACTCACAGTTCTTGTACATTGAATGAAAAGCGCGATTCTCTTGAAAATATAATTATAATAAATATTTTATGAGTAACTTGGTCCAAATTAGATTCATTTACCAACACTGGGCTCTCATTACTGTTTAGAAATTATGAATTTTGTTAAACTGCCCCGGGTTTAAACCAGTTTTAGCCAGATATAACTAGATTGACGACTGTATGGTAGTAGATTGACAAAATGAAATATATGTGGGTGAAGTGGAAGCGCGATTACGTAGGAGCGTTCCAATAGGACATATGACAGTCAGATAGACGCCATATTGAAAAAGGGTGACGTTAAAAGTACATATAACCACAGAGTGTCAATGAAGCAAAACATTGTAAAGTGAGTTAGGGAAATAGATTCGTGAATATATTTATGTATGTTAACAAACGGTTTCAAGACTTTTAACCATTGCTGACCAGTTAGATTCGCGTGTCCATCTCCGCAATTGCGGAAGTAGTGATTCTATGACCACCTCGAACCCACGTGGTCACCAGATAGTCAGTACTCAATGTGACAGGTGGTAAGCCATGTCGCTATTTCTAGCACGGACTATCACTAACCTAAACTAGTTAAATCTGGCTATAACTGCTTTTAACCGGTTCAAAGCAGTTTTTTATGCATGGTGTTCAATCTCTTTTATTTATTGTCGCCAAAATTTGGACACCAAATACTTTTTGTATTGTGATCTATTAAAAATATTATCATTGCGTCTATAATCCCCTAAGGTGTGAACAAAACCTTGTGGTATATAATGTTGATTTTAGCATATAAATTGATGTTAAGATTATTAGAATTTATAAACGCGTTTCTATAAATCTAAATACTATCCTTTCTCTTAATGGCCATTTAAACTATCGTAAAATCTTGAAATTATATCGTAAAATTATATTATTTCGAAAATAATTTTTATCAATTTATATGCTAAGAGACTACCGTCATAATTAAAAAGGGCATAACTAGCATTCTGCTAATTTAAAGAAAATAGAGTTTAATATATATATATATTAATAAATAATATAAATCCTTTAGACACTCGTACTCTCATTCACAAAATTTCAAAAACTTAAGTTTAGCGGTACGATTTTCAATAAAAACTAAACAATGATTAACAACTAACGGGATTTATCGCGTAAGTCTGCCCGTGACCATGGCTGCTGTAACGTAGCCGAAACGTCGGGTTAATAAAGGTAACTTTATGATACAAAAACTTACGCGATAAGTCCCGTTAGTTATTAATCATGAGTATAAATCGCGAATCTCTTAAAACTATAAAAACTAAATAAATCTTTAAACTGTATTTTCTGGAGTTAGTATATATTTAGTAATTAGTTGTGGCCTTTTCAATAATGATGGCAAGATTATGCCCCAAGGTTCTGTCTGCCCTTTTGAAGATTATAAGCGAAAATATACACTTATAGAAATATATAAATATAGTAAGTTGAAAAAGTTAGCAAAATTTTATTTGTTTTTTTTTAGATTTTTTTTATTGAGAATTTGTTAATCCAAAGAATTGAATGAATTTTTAATTTAATATTGTACTATTTGTAAGAGTTTTTAAGATATATTTGTGTTAAATTGAGTTTATTATTTAAAATTTGTTTTATTTTTCTCTGCCTATACCGTTAAGCAAAAAGGGCTGTGAATATGTATTTTTTCAATTACACAGGATAATAATAATATTTGGACATTATTACACCAATTGAACTAGCTCCTTGGTAAGTTCATTTAAGACTTGTGTTAAGGGTACTAGTCAACGGATATTTAAGAAATACTATCTATATACATATTATGTATAGTTAAATTCATATACAGCATAATATGCTATATATAATATATATTCAACATCCAGACTGGAAAGCAGTAAAAAAGCGTGGTTCTTAACTCTGTCCCCACCGAGAATCGAACCCGGGACCTCACGATTGGCGTTCAGGTGGTTAACCAATCGCGCCACGGAGGTCGTCGAATAATATAATAGTTTTACAAAAATGTGACAAAAGTACCTATAACTGCCGAGTGTGTATGAGATGTATGGATGTCAATAAAGCTAAAGTGGTATCAGGATCGGAACAGATGGGGATCCGTGATCTGTGCCTATCACTCTATAGGTGTATGATGTGTATGTATATCATACTATATATGACACTACCAGCTATCAGTATTTCGTCCCATCATGTCGTAAGAGGCGACTAAGGGACTAGAGATGTATGAAATCTCTTTTTTACTAACTGTATGTACTTGGCATTTCTTAGTAGGTGACTAAGGTATCAATAGAATCTATTAGGCGATGGTCTAGCAACCTGTCTCCAATGTGTCATATTAATACCATCACTATTCCGACCCTAATGCTAAAATGTGTACTCAGCTTGAAGTATAGAAGAGCATGTATGAGAAGGTTAATGGATGTGAGTGAAGCAAGAGATTTGTCACCCTTTCCAGTTGGCGATCGAGTCTGCATATCATCTTGGAGACGTAGAGGCAAGAATATATATGAATAATTGAAATTGGTTTACTAAGATTAGGAAAACTGAAATCTGTCCCTACCCTGTACAGAGGACGGTAGTGATATACATAATAATACATATATATATTGTACATCGAAAGAGTAGTAAATCAAAGATAAAAAATGTACACTGACAGAGTAGTCAAGAGGTTCGGATGTCTATCTCCGCAATTACTATATCTATGTGACAGGCGGTAAGCCATGCCGCCATTTACAAGTACTAACTACATATTACCTGTTCGAGGAACGGGTAGGTTTCCTCGCGATGTTTTCCCTCACCGTAATATTCGATGCATTTCACAAATGTATTTTCATTACGAAAATGTACATATAAGATCAAAAAACTTCTTTTCCTCTGGTACATTTTGAACCCTCAACCCACTGATACAGAGTCAAGTCCCCAACGACTGAGCTGTGCCGAATTTTAAATAGGGTTTGTATAAATGAGTGTACTGTAGTGTGGGGCGCCCCCCGGCAAGGTGGGAAGACGACCTGCGCAGGTTGGCCGGCATCGAATGGATGCGAACGGTCACTGACAGGGAGAAGTGGCGTCATTTGGGGGAGGCCTATGTCCAACAGTGGATGCATACAGGCTGATGATATAAATGAAAATACGTTTTAAATTTGACTAAGTTCCAAAAATATTTATTGTTCTTTCACCATTAAGGCACAAGCAGGTTTCATTTAAACTATACATACCAGGGGCCAAGTTTACTAATGAGTTTTAGCACAAACGCAGTTCAATATCAGATCAGTAATAGTGTGGAGTTGGTAATTAATTCGCAAGTGTCAAATTTCACCAATGACGACGGCAAATGTCAAAATTCGCTTTAAAATGGCGATAGTTGTCACTTTTGCTAGTTTACTAACAACTTAACACCATTACTGAAATGATATTCAACTACGATTGTCCTTAAATGCATTAGTGGTTTGGACCACATTGAATAGGTAACCAACGCAATCCTAATAGCTTACAAATCTGTACATAAATGTTCCGTGCTAGTCTGTGACGTAAAAAGAATGCTAACTAGCTAACCAATGTTCCATATGACATCACAACCCCAATATTTATTCAAAATAGCGATTTAGGAGAAAATAGCTTCTCAAAGGTTGTATATCCTAAAGGGACGTGAATGTATGTGTATGTATGTAAATTTAGGTTTTATAATTTTTGTTCTAGACCAAAATAAAATAATTTACAATTTCATATTAATTGTAAGCAATATTAGATTATTGGTTACCTATATCATCAATCAGCGCTAAAAGTGCAGTCCCAGTTACTTTTTATAAGGTTTACGTTTATACGAACAACAGACAATATTTTACATTTTAATGAGCTGCACTTTTAGCGTTGACTGTACATAAAAAATACTGAAATGTACTCAAAACATAAACTTACGTACAACAAAAGTTAGGTTAGGTTTGACTTTGTATTACTTTATGTACGAATCAGTATTTTTGACGAGTAATTCCGTATTTTTCGTTCGTTTAAATACTAAACCATTTAATATACATAGATTGGTAAATACATAAGAATTATTTTATATTTCAATGCCTTTTCTATATTCAGGTGCTCTCACATTAATATTAGTATCATGGTTGACGAAAAATAGAAAATAAAATGAAAAAAATACGAAAATTAAGAGGGAAAAAAGATTTTTTATACGAAAACAACATAATAACAAACAAAACGTGATCTCTGCTTACCCCTTTACAGGGAAACGGATGTGATATGGGCATGTATGTAACAAATATTAATTAGAAACAAATAAAATAATAATTAACAAGTAATAGTAACAAGAGGTAATAATTACTGGAAGTACAATGAAAAACAACTAAATATTGTAAAAAACATACATACGCTTCACGACTTGTGTATACACACTCCCTTTTTTAAAAGCTTGAGTGCCCATCTTCGAAATTTCGACATGTTAGGTATGAGCCACTCAAAGCCCGCGTTTCACTAGATATACAGCACTCAACGTGATAGGTTGTGAACCGTATCGCTGTACAGGCACTGGCTATTACCGATCCCGAGGGATAGGCAGGTTTCCTCACCGCAACAATAGAAAATTCAACATAATTTTCGTTTACATACATTTTTTTGTTTTTATGTAACTTATATTTATTTTCAATATTAATATAAATGCTATTTTGGTATCGTTCAATTTTGTGACATTTTATGTAACGAAAAACTTTTATTTTTTACTAAAATTGTGATATAAAGAAACTAATAGAATCGTATTTAAGAAAACTACATAGACTATACATGTAAGACATAGTTACAAAGCAATTTCAACACAGTTGTCAACCCTTGACCAATACCAACATGAGAGCACCTTTACACAAATAGCCATAGCCAATAGTCTGACTCTACTTCTAATAGTCATCGATATCATAAATGCTTTCAATCTCCTCGTCATCCAATTGCATCGATTGAAAGTCCACTTTGTAACGGAGAAGGCCTGTAAAAGAAAATGTATTTAAACTCAAATATTTTTATCACTACATAGTATAAAACAAAGTCGCTTTCTCTGTCCCTATGTCCCTTTGTATGCTTAAATCTTTGAAACTAAGCAACGTATTTTGATGCGGTTTTTTTTAATAGATAGAGTGATTCAAAAGGAAGGTTTGTATGTATAATAACATCCATTGAATAGTGGAGTAGGCTATATATTTTATACCCGTGCAAAGCGGGAGCGGGTCACTAGTTCAATATAAGTACAAATACAGTCGTTTATGGTTCGTCAACAAAGTCAGCAGCTCAGTGAAAATTGAAAATACAAATAATTATTATCCTGACTGACTGACTGTACATGACATACATATGTACATACTATGCACACATCATGCATAAACTTTATTTGACTCACAGTTTTAAGAGATTCGCGATTTATGCTCATGATTAATAACTAACGGGGCTTATCGCGTAAGTTTTAAATAATAAAGTTACCTTTATTAACCCAACGTTTCGGCTACGTTGCAGCAGCCATGGTCACGGGCAGACTCAACGGGCAAAGTCTGCCCGTGACCATGGCTGCTGCAACGTAGCCGAAACGTCGGGTTAATAAAGGTAACTTTATTATTTATTCAACTCACTCTATAGTTCATAGCAATCACAAAATACACACAAAAACTGTAGTAGACCATACAAGATGATAAATAAAACATATTACTAATCTCATCCTATAGATTAGTATAATACTACGGTGAGGGAAAACGTGAGGAAACCTACCTGTTCTCCGAACAGGTAACAGTCAGTGCTTGTAAATGGCGACATGGCTTACCACTTGTCACATTGAGTAGCGACTAACTGGTCAACACGTGGATTCGAAGTGGCCATTGAATTACGTGTCTACCATCTATTGGGCATTGTCATCCATTCTATCGCTACTATGGCTTAACTTTAGTGATCTAAGTATTATTGATGTGACAATGTTACAGTTCTTGTGACTTTGGTGTTCCAAAAAGACAAACGCATTCACGACCATGCAGGTTCAGGTTTCCATCTCCGCAATTGCGAAGGTAGTAATTATATGGACACATCGAACCCACGTGTTCATATAGTTAGTACTCAACGTGACAGGTGGTAAGCCATGTCGCCATTTACAAGCACTGTTACCTGTTCTGGGAACGGGTAGGTTTCCTCACGATGTTTTCGCTCACCGTAATATGTTCATATGTATGTACTATCATATATATTTAAACCACTTTCTATTCATACATAATGTATCATGCAATATCACAAAAAACATGAGTTTATAGTCTCTGCCTATCCCGTTAGGATTTAGGTACTTCCGGCCCTAGCCTACTAATGAGTTTTAGCAAAATCGTAGTTTAATATCACTTCAGTAACGATGTGAAATTGTTAGTGCAATATCAAGTGTCAAATTTCACTTCTAATGGCACCTAACTGTCAAATTTCGCCTCAAAAAACGGCGATGCGTCACTTTTGCTACTCCACTAACAACTTCACACTATTACTGATCTGATATTAAACAACGATTGTGCTAAAACTCATTAGTAGACTAGTGCCCTTTGTATGTATGTATGAACTTTTATGATTAATATGTATAATTAATCTATACTATGATTAATCTATACTACACACACACACAAATTTCTTACGTTAAAATATCTTACCTTTATCCTTATATATACTGTGTTAACTATATGTTATAGAAAATACATATATATGTATGTTAATGTTTATCATACTACCAAATTATATATTACAACCCCAAAAATAATTGATATCTTATGGAAAATAAAGGCCATATACATACTCGGCCGTTATAGGTACTTCTAACGTCACTCTTTTTCTGTATTACCTATTCGATTATATTATTATTGTATTATTTAAGAGGTACAGAAAAACTATAATCATATTATGGTACAAAGCTTTATTTCAAATCATAATCAACTCTGCTAAACGACCTATGTGAATTCAATTCAATATTACATATATCTGCCTTTCTTCACACGTCGTAAGAGACTAGGGGTATAGGGAATCTATTGGGCGATGGGCTAGCAACCTGTCACAGTTCTGAATGACATCACAACCCCAATATTCATGCACAAGTGACCTAAGATTTCCACCCCGAAAGGGATTAAAGTACGTGAATGTATATGTATGTCTTCATAACATACGCTTCACGACTTGTGTATACACACTCCCTTTTTTTTAGTGGCGGAAAAGTCAGAGGCTTGAGTGCCCATCTCCGGTATTTAAATATTAATATGAGTGTATATTTTAATTCATTTTTAAAGTATATATATAGCATGTTTAGTAATTAGTCACGTTAGTTAAAAAATATAGCCAATTTACAATCAGAATAGCTTATAATCCAAGCAAATATTTACAAGTTTATTCACTGAGGGTAGATACGTTTTTTTTTGTCAAGAACGTGTTTATTTAGGTATTTTATTTCTATTATACATTGAAAAATGGTCTTTTTATCATTTTTATTTTATATTCAAACAAATTATTCGACTTATGTTTATGTGTGTTTTACAATATGTATTTAAAATATAAATAACCGTTATTTTAAACTTTTTTTGGGTGTACTTAAAAAAAAATGACTAGATTACTTACTAAAAATACTAGTACAGTAAAATCAACCTTATCTACTTGTTATAAATACGAAAACCTATATTTTTCCTTAATCTCTTCACTCCATATCAAATTATTGTGATACAAACAAAAACGTGCTATAATTTAATATAATATCAAGTTAAAGCGGGTATATTCTTTATTGTATTATAGTGAGACTCTTAATACACACGAAAAAATAAATAAAATATAGCATTTGTTATATATTTTAAATGTATAACATTGCTTATATTATACTGTGTCAAAGTATGTCAACAACAAAAGAAACAAACGCGTTCACGACCATTAACCCTTGCAGTCAGAGGTTCAGGTGTCCATCTCTGCAATTGCGAAGGTAGTAATTCTATGGATACCTCGAATCTACGTGTTGACTAAGTCAGTACTCAATGTGAAAGGCGGTAAGCCATGTCGCCATTTACAAGCATTGACTTTATAGTAGGTATAAATTTCTAGAGCTAATTTCGTAAAGTAAACCCTGCAGTGAAGAATCTTCACTAAAACAGTAATATTTTTTTTGTTATACAATCCCACAGTATAATACAACATTGTCAATACAAATTTTTTCGTGACTTAAGATAGTTTTTTTTAATATGAATGTTTTTTTATAACTTAATTGTTAATTTTAATTGTATTTTTAATTTAATAATCGTCTAAATCAACATCATCCAGTGGCTCGTCCAGTTGCAGCGATTGAAAGTCCACTTTGTATCTTAATATTCCTGTTTTAGTAAATTTTGCAAAAATATCGAACAAAAAAGTTTTTTTTTGTAAAAAAATTGTAACCAAGCCAAAATTCATGAAAATAAGTTTGGAAACAAGGATAAATTGACGAGTTGTATATAAACATACGTTTTTGCCATGAACAAGTAGAAAAAGTTTAATATCACGTTTTTTTATATTTAGTTACATTTACGAAAGTAATAAGCGAATAAAATGTTATGATTAGTAAAGTGAAATTTTCATTTTTCACAGGAATGAATAATGATGGGATAGTTTTTGCCATATATAATGAATTTTTATAGTTTTTTTCCCAAAATCGTAGCGTGATACACATTTTTTTACCCCAAAACGACCATTTTCACCAACCCATACAATTTGGCAGTAGTATCAACACCAATATTAATTAAAAACCAATATAAAACCATAATAATATTAAAATAATCCACAGTAGCATCCAAGCAGCATTAAAAAAGGAGAAAATAAATACAAGATTAGTAAAAATACATATTACAGTAATTAATGAAATTAGTAAATAGTCCTATATTAGTGCATACATACACATCACGCCTGATTCCCTGTAGAGGGCTAGGCAGAGATCACGGATTCCCATCTGTGCCGATCCTGATACACGTTCTCTTCAGTGCCACTCATACACACTCGGTGGTTATAAGTACTTCCAACGTCACCCTTTACAATATGGCGTCTATGTGACTGTCATATTTATTGTTGTAAATCTATTAAACTTCATTTCCATTGGCACATGCTGAAGCGGGATTTGAACCCTGTACCCATTGATACAGAGTCGAGCCCCAAACAACTGAGCAACACCGAAATCAATTTATAAAAGTTCGAAAGCCATACAAATATTCTTATAAGCATACTTTTAGCCATACATATATTCTTATAAATATACTTTATGCCCTACAAATGTTATTGTGAGAATACATTTAACCATACACATATTCCCGTAACCACATTTTTAACCACACATCTATTCCCTCTACCACACTTTTAACCATACACCTATATCCTTATAACCACACTTTTAACCACACATCTATTCCCTTAACCACATTTTTATCCACACACCTACACCCTAAACCACACTTTTAACCATACATATACTTTGATACCGACCTCCAATACCACCAAAGCCGCGCACAAACTGGCTCCCCTCCTGGCTTTTGTCCGTGATGATCTCGAGGGTGGCGCCGAACGACTTGTAGTTGTTCGCCAACCACTCCAGCAGGGGCTGGCATTCCACCAGCTCCAACTCCACGCCGCTCTGCGAATAGTCGGTTTATAGTCAGGTTTTGGACACATATAGCATACGCTTCACTATTCGAGTATACAGGATGGCGCATTCAAAACGGTCAGTATGGGGGAGTCTGAAACTATAGGAGATAAGAAGATTTGTTCTTAGGAACCATGTCACCAATTTTGATAAAAAGAAAAACTGCATTCACATTATATTTGAAAAAATAACTGTATCCAGTACGGGAACCGAACCCGGTAGCTTTGAAAAAATAAATTGGCCCTTTTCACTTTTTCTTTTTAAAAATCGATTCTGTAGGTCCTAAGCTATAAATGTCTCTATGTAACATGGTGTCGAAAATGAATAAAATGCATTGTTATACATTTTATTTAGTTACATAGGCATACTTTAGTTTATAGTAGGTTTTCTAAGTGACCACCGTTGTTTTCAATACAATATTCAACACGTTTAGGTAACGATCATACTTATGAATTTTGTATTTTCATGTGGTGAATTTGCGTTACGTTAAGACCTGCCCAATCGATATTTAAATAGAAAAAGTAAAAAGGGCCAATTTATTTTTTCAAAGCAACCGGGTTCGATTCCCGTACTGGATACAGTTGTTTTTTCAAAGAAAGTATGAATGCAGTTTTTCATTTTATCAAAATCGGTGACATGATTCCTAAAAACAAATCTTCGTATCTCTTATAGTTTCAGACTTTCCCATACTGACCGTTTTGAATGCGCCACCCTGTATACATACATACATAAACATCTCGCCTGAATTCCTGTACAGGGGTTTGTCCCGATCCTGACAGACCACTTTCGCTTCATTGACATTCATACATCTTCTCATACATCTCGGCAGTTATAGGTTGAGTATATACACAACGAAACGAAAGACAAACGCGTTCGCGACCATTAACCCTTGCGGAGTCAGAGGTTTAGGTTTCCATCTCCGCAATTACGGAGGTAGTGATTCTATGGCCACCTCGAACCCACGTGTTGACTAAGTCAGTACTCAATGTGACAGGTTATTTACAATTAAGTTTTTAAAAGTTTTTAAATAAATAAATAACATTAACCTCCTGCAAACTCACTAAACTGCATATTCGCGGTGTTGTACATACATACATACGTATCACGCCTGATTTCCTGTAGAGGGGTAGGCAGACACGGATCCCCATTTGTCCCACTGACAGACCACTTTCGCTTCATTGATATTCATACATCTTCTCATGCACACTCAGCGGTTATAGGTGTTGTATATGACTTTTACCTATCCCTCAGTGCCTATATACGGCGATACGGTTCACTACCTATCACGTTGGGTGCTGTCTATCTAGTGATACGCGGGCTTCGAATGACCCATACCTAACATGCCTTCGAAATTTCGGAGATGGGCACTCAAGCCTCTGACTACCCCACCATAATAAAAAAGGGAGTGTGTATACACAAGTCGTGAAGCGTATGTTATGTTATATGTACATACACCTCCTCATACACACTCTTCCACTTATGTATGTATGTAAATAGTTCTGATTATCATAACCCACCTCTTTATCGGTGAAGTGGGATTTGTCCTTCTCCTGCTCGGGCGTGAGATGCAGAATCGTCTCCTGGTTGGTCGCGTGGGATTTGAGCACGTATCTGAAAAAGAAAAGTATATTTTTTAATAAATAACTAGTGACCCGCTCCGACTTCGCACGGGTATAAAATATAAAGCCTACTCCACTATTTAATGGATGTTATTATACATATAAACCTTCCTCTTGAATCGCTCTATCTAGTAAAAAAAACCACATCAAAATCCGTTGCGTAGTTTCAAAGATTTAAGCTTACAAAGGGACAGAGAAAGTGACTTTGTTTTATACTATGTAGTGATGCACTTACTACGAACTCCGTAACGAGATTGGTTGAGCACCTGAACGCTACCCGTGAGGTCTCGGGTTCGATTCTTAATGGAAGCAGAGTAAAGAACTACGTTTTTCTTCTGCTTTCCAGTCTAGTCATTGATTATAAATGCTATATAATTATGTATTTATCTATATATATATTTCATTTATTTCATAAGGTACATAATATTTATCCATGTATAATAAGTATACATTTCTTACATATACGTTGACTAGTACCCTTAACACAAGTCTTAAATGTACTTAGCAAGGGGCTAGTTCAATTGGCGTAATAGTGTCCTAAATGATCAACAACATACCTTTGAATATCAAGGTTCTCCCAGCAAATGAGAGTCTCGACTGAACCGAGCTCGAGCGCCCGTAACGTATCGTCCACACCAAAACAATATTTGCCCGTGTCCTGAAATCATAAAGAAAACATTTTATACTATAGTCTATTCGCGTTAAGTAAATAGTGACGTCATGATAATCAGAGGTCAAACTGACCAATGAGACGTGAGTAAATGAGAAAAGAAGTCACATTGACCAATAACAGACAACCCCTATAAAATCTCATTGGTTAAATCATGGAGACCTTGATGACGTCACTATTTTCTTAAAGCGAATATACTATAAAGTCATTACTTATTATTATTATATTTATTATTATTTAGGAGTACCTATAACCGCCGAGAGTGTATGAGAGGATGTATGAATGTCAATGAAGCGAAAGTGGTCTGTCAGTGGGACAAATGAGGATCCGTGACCACTGCCTACCCCTCTACAGGGAATCAGGCGTGATGTGTCTGTATGTATGTAAAGTCATTATCTTCTCAAGGCGGCTGTTAGTAGTGAAGAACAGAAGAGCATGTATGAGAAGGTTAATGGGTGTGAGTGAAGCAAGAGATTTGTCACCCGTTCCAAGTGGCCTAATACTGTCTGTCTATCCGGTTGGGGACGTAGAGGCGTCAATATATGTGTATGTATGTTATTTTTATTAATTTGTTTTATGATATCACACACTTATATTATCACATTACTACTAATATCAAATGTTACTGTTCTTTCGTTGTGTACTAATAGTATTTGTACGTATTATTTGACGACCTCCGTGGCGCGATCGGTTAGCCGCCGGAACGCTAATCGTGAGGTCCCAAAGATTCCCAGAGGCAGAGTTAACAACTACCATTTTCTTCTGCTTTCCAGTCTGGTTGTTCATTATATATCAATCAGCCTGTGTCAGTCCACTGCTGGACGTAGGCCTCCCCAAGGGTACACGAAACACGATCACTCGTGGCCCTCAGCCAACCACTACCAGCGACCCTTTTCAGGTCATCTTTCATGTTCATTATATATGTACATATTTATCCATGTATAACAAGTATACATTCCTTAAACATACGTCAACTAGTACCCTTAACACGTCTTAAACGAACTTACCAAGGGGCTAGTTCAATTGGTGTAAGCTCTATCATTATATACCTGCGAGATCTCGTCAAAATAGCGACCGATAAGCTTCTTCTCTTGAATAAACTTGACGTTCTGAAGCGACTCGGCCGCCAGCTCAATGGCCTGATTGAAGCCATTCTCGCCGCCATAAGACACATCCACTAACTTTATTATCTTGGCTTGGAGACGCTGGAAAATAATAAATAATAATATAAATAATAAAATGCAATTGTTATGATCAGGCCAGGTGATAATTACACACTCGGCGGTTATAGGTTATAGGTACTTGCAATATGGCGTCTATGGTAGAATTTCAACGGTAGAATTTCAATGCCAAGAGACAACCAGTGTCAGGCAAATGTTTTGACTTTCAATGAATGTACTGTACTTGTACTTATATTGAATAAAAACATTTGACTTTGACTTTATGACTGTCATATGTCCTATTGGGCCGGCCCCTACGTAACTGATCTTCCACTTAACCAACATATATTTTGTTTGTTAATCTGCTATAATTCATCCGCATAACATGTCCAAACCATCGAAGCATGCTCTTTTCAATCGTAGTCACTACATCTTCTTTCAAACCGCAACCTTCCCTTATCACACTATTTTTAATTCTATCATTCAATGTCACTCTTAACATGCTTCTCAGTGACCGCATTTCGACGGCATTGATTCTACTTTCATGCTTCTTTTGCCATACCCAACTTTCACTAACATAAGTCAATGTTGGAACCAGCACAGCCCTATGAATAGCCATACGTGCCGATTGAGAAATCAACTGGCTACCCATAACACTATACATGGCCCCATTGATCTTATTACCTGCACACAATCTACGTTCAATATCTCTCTCACTATATTATATATATTTATGTGTACAAATAACTAATATACATCCGCCTTACCGGATCGAACATATCCGACTGGGACAGTTCAGTCTTGAAGTCCGCCGAACCGGCCAGTATAAGACCGGCTACATTGGGCCTGTCCGCACTAATAAACAGTTGGGTCGCCACTTCTGCAACTTTACGGACGTAGTTGTGTCGTTTCTCCATACGTAGACGGGCAAAACGGAGGGCTGACTGACCTCCGCGACCGTGTTTCTTAGGGAGGTCCACTGTGAATTTGTGTAGGACCTGAAATTGATGGAAATATGATAATAATTAATTAATACATACATACATACGCTTCACGACTTGTGTATACACACTCCCTTTCTCACTCGAGTGCCCATCTCCGAAATTTCGAAGGCATGTTAGGTATGGGTCATTCGAAGGCCGCGTATCACTAGATAGACAGCGCCCAACGTGATAGGTAGTGAACCGTATCGCCGTATATAGGCACTTGCCATTACCTATCCCAAGGTACAGGCAGGTTTCCTCACGATGTTTTCCCTCACCGTCAACTTATTATATTAATAATAAATGGTTAGAACTTAAACGCGTATAAAATGATACGTTTATATTATTTTATAGTTTTAATCAGTGTACTTATTATCTTAAGTTTGGCGTGTCTTGGCATCCGGGATTCGAACCTAGTACCTTTCTCAAAATGATTCAGAGGTCTTACCCACTAGGCTACAGCCACTTTGTTAATAAATAATTATAAGAGACAAAAAGATAAACAAACAAACGCGTTCACGACCAATAACCCTTGCGTCTAACTAACTACCAGTCATAGGTTCAGGTGTCCATCTCCGCAATTGCGAAGGTAGCAATTCTATGGACACCTCGAACCCAAGTTGAACAAGTCAGTACTCAATGTAAGTGACAGGTGGTAAGTATCATTTAAGAGGACTATTACCTGTTCGGGGAACAGGTAGGTTTCCTCACAATGTTTTCCCTCACTATATAATATGCGTATAGTAATTCTATAATTATAATAAAACCATTAGTCACAATATATCATAAAACCACAGCTGTAGCTGTTAGTTACATTTAGAGAGTGTGTATATATTAACTACACCTACCTCTCTTGTATTTCCCTGAAGCGTTCCAAACAGGGCTCCGTTACCATCCATCACTATGAAGCCAAACTTGTTATCGTCAGCCAGTAGCGCTGTCAGGGCTTCCGTGTGAAACTTGTTGTCGCAGAGATAGAGGGACGTGTTGATAGGCTTGAACGGCTCGAAATCAATGTTTACTTTCTTTTCTTTGCCCTCTTCTGTAACTATTGTGCCGCAGTAGATCACTAGGCCGTTGGGCGGGACTGGAATGTGGACAAACGTTGGGTTAAATAGTGTTAAAATGTATTTTTTTATGATCAACAATACATACGCTTCACGACTTGTGTATACACACTCCCTTTTTTATTATGGCGGGATAGTCAGACGCTTGAATGCTCATCTCCGAAATTTCGAAGGCATGTTAGGTATGGGTCATTCGAAGCCCGCGTATCACTAGATAGACAGCACCCAAAGTGAAAGGTAGTGAACCGTATCGCCGTATATAGGCACTGGCTATTACCTATCCTGAGGGATAGGCAGGTTTCCTCACTATGTTTTACCTCACCATAGTATTTATTACTTTGTATGACTTGGGTAGCATTCATATCTCTCTATTACATACTTACTAAATACTTTTCTACCCAACACCTACCCTTCGTATACAGCTTCAACCTGTGCTGTACAGACGTAATAGCGCCCAGGACGGACAGCCGGTTGACTCTGGACTTGATGTTGGACGCCGTACCAAATTCATCCGCCAACATCTTGGAGACACGAGAGATCTGATCTTTGGGCGGGATGATGAGCGAGATCATTGAGGTGCCGTTCCTGGAAAGATGAGAAAAATATTTTAATTATTGTATTAGACATAACTCAGTTGTTTGAGGCTTGATTCTGTATCAGTGGGTACAGGGTTCAAATCCTGCTTGAGCATGGACCAATGGAAATTCTATGTACATTTACGTAATAAAAATACATTTACAAAATGCGTCGAATCCTACGGTGAGGGATAACATAGTGAGGAAACCTACCTGTTCCCAGAACAGGTAATAGTTAGTACTTGTAAATGGCGACATGGCTTGCCACCTGTCACATTGGGTACTATCTGGTCAACACGTGGGTTTGAGGTAGCCCTAGAATCACTACCTTAGCGATTGTGGAGATGGTTACCTGAACCTCTGATTACCCAGCAAGAGTTAAGGGTCATGAAAGTGTTTTTTGTTTTTAAATTATGAAAAAAGACAGGTGTAAGTAGCGCAACATAAAAAGAGTATGTATGAATGTTAATGGGTGTGAGTAAAGCAAGGGAATGTAATGGTTGTAAGAATAGTTCCAGGTGGCTATTGACAGTCTGTGCCTATCCCATTAGGGAGGTAGAACGGAGGAGGAAGAACGGCAGCTAGTTAGTATTCCTTTTACATCCCAGACTAGCACGGGACTAGGCATGACTATATTTATACTATACTCTTGTTGTTATATGTTTATTATACTTGTAAAAAACACACCATATTGAAAAAAGGGCTATGTTAGGAGTACCTATAACTGCCATGTGTATTAGGTGTATTAGTATCAATGAAGCAAACGTGGTCTGTCAGGATGAGGACAAATTAGGATCCGTGATCTCTGCCTACCCCTGTACATACATACATAAGTACACTATAAAACCAGGAACTACTATTACGGAAGTGCCATAAACATGACAAATTAGGTATCGAGTCACCATATACAGAGATAAGGTGTCACAATGTTTGTTTTACATAACCTCCACCTAGTTTAGTAACCTAGGTGTCAATCTATGATGTAATGGCCTAATCAGACTGCCTTGTTCCTAGTACTTATTAATTAGAACCTAGATTATAAACAGTAGCTATTAATGTTGATTTTTAAGGTTAGAGTATAGTATAATCGTAGGAATATAGTATATAGCACACCTCCTCATACAAATTCAGCAGTTAAGTGCTTCTAATATCACCTTTTTTTCAATATGGTGTCTATCTGACTATCATGTCTTATTCAACCAACCTCTACACAACCAATGAAGCAAAGGTGGTTTGTCAAGATTGGGATCTGTGCTCTCAGTCTACCCCTCTATAGGGAAACTGGGGTGTCAATATAGTATATTATGGTAATAGGTTGGCTGGAAATCCATAATTTGACCCCAATGACTGAAGTTTTGAGCTACAGCCAATGCAAAATCCCCTGTGTTTAGATTACACATCATTACACAGTCAAACAGACAAATAAATACTAATATAGTATTGATAGAAGTAGAATTATTGTAAAAATAAGTAAGTTAATATGTATCAGTCATTGCAATTATTTGACAAAAACTGAATAAAAATTCTAATATCTAATCAATATTGTACTTATTTCACTTGCTTTGTTTAATTTTGGACCTTGTGCCGGAAACAAATGAGTAACGAAGACGCCAGTCCAAGTTTCATGGCATTGGCAGCACAACCAGTTGGTTACGTGGGTAATAATACGTATAGGTTAGCTACGTCGACGCGTGTGCAATCATTTCAATGCGCAAGCCAAATGGCGTGTTTTATATCGCGAATTTCACAACAATTACACAAAATAATAGTTCACTAAGGTAATACTACTCACCCCCTCGCCATTTCCAAGCTTTTGATGAGCTTTTTGATCTTCCAAATCTCAACATTGCGATCTGCAGACGATTCTTCCGACATGTTGGTTTTTTAGGGAAACACGTAAATATATTAACTAAAATAGGCTATTCAGTGCAAGCAAGGTGCCTGGAACAACAAAAACACAAGGTATACCAAGCGGTACACCGGCTGTAACTAGTTATAACCGGACAGACACCACACGAAACAATAGTTAAAAAGATGACTTTCTAAATTCTAATTCACACGAAACTGTGAGGAAGCGCGTACTTTTCTCCGGGTGCGTGGATTCTTTAATTTCTTCTTTAAATGTCTGCCTTTGAGCATGTGGGAGTCAAATAGCAGACATAAAACAACGAGATATCCACGAATTTTTCAGTGACGAGGCAATGGCACTGCGAGCGATCGAAGTTGACGCGACCAAAAAGACCTCATTGAAAAAGAGTGATTGAAATGAGTCAACTTTGGCGAATGAACGACTGAAATGAACGATATGTCTCAAAATGACAAGTTAAAGATACCAGATATTTTAATTAAATATATTTGGTTATTTTAACCGTAAAATACTCTAAATTATGGGTTGGGCTTAACTCTGTATCAGTGGGTACAGGGTTCAAATCACGCCTAAGCATGAGCCAATGAAAAAGAAGTTAAATTAATTTCTATGAACATTTTCGTAATAAAAATAAAGTTGCATAATTCACCGAATACTACGGTGAGAGAAAACATCGTGAAGAAACCTCCCTATTCCCCAAACAGCTAAAAGTTAGTTCTTATAAATTGCGACACCGAAACACATGCGGTTTACTACTTGTCACATAACATTGCGTAATGACTATTTAATCAACGTGAGGAAATGGCGGAGATGGATACCTAAAGCTCTGACTACCACACAAGGGTTAATGCTCATGATTGTATTTGTCTCGTCTTGTATAAGCGAGTTACGATGATCTCTCAATTATCCGATGATCCATTCTTCCAGACATGTTCAAAATTTACACTTTACCGATAATAAAGATAACTTTCAATTCTTTTTATAAAATTTGTCTAAACAAGGACAAGGTAACCAATCTGTGTTGACACAACCTCCTTCGAGTTAACAAAAGAATATCTTTATGAATTCGGATTGAGTATAAATCAAATCATAATAAGAGCAAGATGATCATTGTTGATAAGTTAATAACTTGTGTAGATGAATAAATAGTAGGGTGGTGTAGATTAGAATTGTATATAAACGAGCTAAATATCACACTAAGAGAGAGCTAATATAGAATAAATGGAGGAATAGAACCAATATGCCACAGAGATATAAATGTAATGTAATGCTGTACTAAATTAATATACTTGTAGCCTTTTGAACTGACATTTGAGCAAGGTAACTTCTTAATATATTCCGTGTCTTAACGCATTTATTTATAATAATGCGCTGTTAATATACGTCATTTAGGACATATGTCTCAAAGGACCAACATTTACTTGCGACATAATCACATAATAAATCAATATCACATTATTATGTATATCAGTGATCACTGACCAAAATAATATTTTATATGCCAATAAAACAGAATTAGTGACTTAACTTATTAAGGCAACACTGCAATGTCAAAACTTTAAATGACAGATTTGACATTGAATCAGATGGAAATTTTTTGAGGTTATCTTTTTCAACATCTTTTGCACCGAAATCAAAAACGAAATGTAGGTGCTTGTAAACCAAATTGCATTTAAATCAACAAGAAAACACCTTAAAACCCCAGTGTACATTTCATCTACAAAATCCGACGCACATGGCTTTGTTGTTGATCAAAAACTAGATCGAAATGTCGAGACTGTACAAATATAGTAGGTTTTTTAGTAATGTAACCAGAAATAAACTCTGGGGCAACTGGACGAGGAGTGATCTGGTGAATTCAGTGCGACGCTACCGCCGGGAGTGGTCAGTGAGGAGTATACTGCAAATTCTGAGCCAAAATTTTCTAAAATCCCGTCGAAGACTTATTTTCGCGGCTGCTGCATTTAATCATCACAGAAATGATGATGAACAGAGTGATGAGTCTTCCAATGGCGCCCAGGATATCACTGACGAGGAGTTAGAGGTATCTGACACATTCCTTCACGGTTGTGATGACATTAAGTTTATCTAAGATTATGTTTATTTGTCCCTTATCTTTTTAATTATTAATCTACGTTAATATTTGGGCATGTCTTAATTCACTATGAATGATGTGCTTTTGGCTTTTGGTACTCAAGCCTCTGACTACTCCACCACAATAAAAAAGGGAGTGTGTATACACAACTCGTAAAGCGTACGTTATGTTTATTTGGCATACTATGTTATAAATTTCTCAAGCATCTGTCTTAAAATGGACTATTGAGGGCTAAGGAATCAATGGAGTAAGGGGCTAGCAACCTGTCACCATAAGTCCATATAATTTATTTTATTTTTATTCATTTAATTTTGAAATGTACGTCATTCTAACAGGTAACCTTTTGATGATGTACTAATTACAATGTATAAATAACAAAGTATTAAAATAATAACAAACGTATACAACACACCTATACCAGGTAGTGCGAGGCAACCCCTGAGAACTCGAGCATGGAACACGCGAACAGGTATAATATACAGGAACAGGATAATAAGTGCGAATATACGTTTTCAGGCTTTGATAGCAGACTTGGAACATGTCCAGAAACTACTGCAGCGGACCCTATATTGTACGTCTTGCGGAAAACGGATATTGATTGACAAGAAATTGCCCAATATAAATTATTGTATGTAAGTATAGAATGATTATTACATAAATACAAACAAAAAAGACAAATGCGTTCCCAACCATTAGTCAGAGGTTCAGGTGTCCATCTCTGCAATTGCGAAGGTAGTAATTTTATGGCCACCAACGTGTTAACCAGATAGTCAGTACTCAATATGGCAGGTGATAAGCCATGTCGCCATTTACAAGCACTGTCTATTACCTGTTTGGGGAACAAGTAGGTTTCCTTACTTATGTTTTCCCTCACCATAGTACATCATACATATATTTATGCCCCTACGTCTGTAATGGGATAGGCAGGGATTATCTATTGACACTTGGACAGATCTTGACAAATCTCTTGCTTCACTCACACCCATTAACCTTTGCATACATGCTCTTCTGTTCTACACTACGTACCCACACCTTGAGAAGAATGTCTCATATTTGATCTGTATTAGTTCTAACATTACAAGATATGATATAAAAATATTCAAATAATAATGTCATTAGTCACTGGTAGTGGTCAATATTGAATGGATGACCTAATATTGATATATAGTGGTGATATTTGTGAGTTACATCTTTTCTGTTCACTTATCTATGTAGTTATATTTGTACCATGCTAGGCTTTGATGTAAAAAGGATGCTAACTAGCTGCCATTCTTTCTGGCATGCTTAGGAGGTGACTTAGGGACTAGGGGTCAATATTATATATTAAGCAATAAGCTAGCAACCTGTCACCAATGTTCCATTAACACAACTCCAATATAAGCCTGAATATTACTAGAATGTGACCTATAAGATATTATCTTGTATTCAAGATTCTCGTCACCCCAAAAGGAATTAAAGAGCGTAATTGTATATTATGTATACGAATCAAATATAAAGAGGAGCAGGTGAAAGGCGCAGTCCCTGTTATGCGGTTCAATTGGTGTAATAATGTTCTACAATAGTATTATTATTATTATTATGTATGTATGTTCCAGATGTAAGTCTCCGCAAGTAGAGGAGGACGAAGAGGGCTGGGTGCCGTACATGGAGGCCCAAGATGTGATCATCTGGCGCAAGGAGTACAAGAAAGCGCAGGGCTTGTACGCTTATAAAGGTATGTGGGTTTCAATCAATCAATCAATCAGCCTGTACTAGTCCACTGCTGGACGTAGGCCTCCCCAAGGGTACACAAAAGACGATCCCTCGTGGCCCTCATCCAGCCACCACCAGCAACCTTCTTGAGGTCATCGGTCCACCTAGCAGGGGGGCGTCCTACACTACGTTTGCCGAGACGTGGCCTCCACTCAAGAACCGCTTTACTCCAGCGGTCGTCGGTTCTACGACAGACGTGGCCGGCCCACTGCCACTTCAGTTCGGTATGTGGGTTTAAGAAGTATTAATAAGCACTACGGTGAGGGAAAACATTGTGAGGAAACCTGCTTATCCCTTGCGATAGGATACGGTTCACTACCTATCACCTTGAGCTGCCTATCTAGTGAAATATGGGATGGGAACAAAAATTCGACGTAGCTCAGTTGTTTGGGGCTTGACTCTGTATCAGAGGGTTCAAATCCCACTTGAGCATGTACCAATGGTAATGATGTTTCATGTACCTTTTCGATTGAATGCTACGGTGAGGGAAAACATCGTGAGAAAACCTACCTGTTCCTCGAACAGGTAATAGTTAGTGCTTGTGTGGCAATATGGCTTGCTACCTGTCACATTGAGGTCACCTGGTTCGAGGTGGCCATAGAGTTACTACCACCGCGATTGCGGAGATGGCACATGGTCGTGAACGAGATAAGTAATGAGAGATTCACTGGTTAAAAAATATATTTTATTTATTAATCCCGACAGAGTCGCAGCTCTGATCTTAAACTAAACAAGTATTCCCTATTGCTAATTACAATGAAACTTATATACTAAATCTTATGCTATAGTCTATTCGCGTTAAGTAAAGAGTGACGTCATGATATATAGACGTTAAACTGACCAATGAGACGTTAGTAAATGAGAAAACAATTCACATCGACCAATTGCAGACCACAGTTGTCACGTCTCATTGGTCAAATCGTCGGGACATGATGACATCACTATTTTCTTAATGCGAATGTACTATAATGTAGCACTTCCGAATGACGTCAAGTAAAAACATCTAGGTCACCGTAAATGCCAGTCAGCACTATTTACTGCTCGCTATCCTAATAGGTTAAAGGTAAGCGTCCACATATCGGTATCGTGAGTATCGGAGGAATCGCATTAAACGGATTATTTTTTGACTGTGCGTCCACTGTATACGCAGCGATCGGATTTGCCGATGGAAGTTGCCGTCGGAATGCCGTCAATGCCGCCGCCACTTGTTGTTGAAAATGTAGATGCAGTCGGTGGCCAACCAGCTGATTAATTCTGAGCCAGGGACGGATATCGATACTTTGGCTGGTATCGATACCATTTTCTTCATTTTTGAGTAATTTCGGTATAAACGTAATTACGTTATAAAGCGGGGGCGCGTCCACCTGATCGGAATTCCGTATGACGTCATCGGCACGCAACGTAAAAGTTGCCCCTCGGAGCAACATCACCGGCATTTCCGATAAGCAGTTGAATGCGATTCGTACGATGCGGACATAGTGGACGCTCTAGTATGAGATTCTATACAAAGAATAATACAATCCGATGCGTGAGTTGCGTGCGATACTTACGATACCGATATATGGACGCTTACCTTTAGGAGGAATATACTTAACTAACGCGTCTGTCTTTGTCTAACCTTGCATCTTTTTCCAGTATACGGCCGCTATCCCGAATCTAGCGCATGGCAGTTCGCCGCTATCCAGCTAGACGGCGCCTATCGGCCCCAGTGGGACTCCGCCATGGCCTCGCTGCGGGTCCTCGAGAGGGACTGCCGCGGCGTCAGCGGACAGGACCTCCTGCACTGGGAGGTGCTGTGGCCGGTGAGTGAGCGCCGCTACTGCGCCCCCACCGCACACTGTGCCTCCACTGTGTATACGTGCATTGTTAGACGTAGGGGCACTAATGCACCCCTGTCGTTGACTGTAGTGATGACTGTTATACGTGCGTAGCTCTGGTGTGTAAACATTTGATTAGGTCACTCGTAGCACTGGTATTATGACAGTCCCTCGAAGTGTATCATTTGACTCTGTTCTACGTTCATACATTGTTCTACGTACATAGCACTGGTGTGTTGTCGTTTAATATGTCGTAGCACAGGTATTGTGTCAGGCCCCGCTGTGAATTATTGAACCATGACATCTGTGCCTATTGCCGGTAATGTAGCAATTGTTATACTTGGGCAACGCAGTTAGTTAGTCGCTCCGCTGTGGCAGTGCGGGTATTATGTCTATGTAGCTATATGAATCATTAAGTTAGAAGTGCGGGTATTGTAGCTATATGACCCTGTGGTATGCTCCGCTGTGGCAGTGGCTAGCGTGGGTATTGTAGCTATATGACACTATGGTGTGCTCTGCTATGGCAGTGGTAGTGCGGGTATTATGTCAGTCCCTGTGGCGTGTGATGGCGCTCTGTGAGTGGCAGAGGGCGGGAGGGGTGGTGGCGCGTACGGCCCCCAGTGGGACTCCGCCATGGCCTCGCTGCGGGTCCTCGAGAGGGACTGCCGCGGCGTCAGCGGACAGGACCTCCTGCACTGGGAGGTGCTGTGGCCGGTGAGTGAGCGCCGCTACTGCGCCCGCACCGCACACTGTGCCTCCACTGCGCTATGCGGGCATTGTTAGACGTAGGGTCACTAAGGCACCCCTATCGTTAAGTGTAGTGATGATTGTTATACGTGCGTTGCTCTAGTGTGTAGACATTTAATTATGTCGCTTATAGCTAAGGTATTATGACAGTCCCTCTAAGTGTATCATTTGACTCTGTTCTCTGTGTATAGCACTGGTGTGTTGTAATTTGATTTTGTCACATGTAGCACAGGTATTATGGCAGACTCCGCTGTGTAGCTATATGAGTCTTTCAGTGCTTAGTGCGGGTATTGTAGCTATATGACACTGGTGTGCTCCGCTGTGGCAGTGGCTAGTGCGGGTACTATGTCAGTCCCTGTGGCGTATGATGGCGCTCTGTGAGTGGCAGAGGGCGGGGGGGTGGTGGCGCGTACGGCCCCAGTGGGACTCCGCCATGGCCTCGCTGCGGGTCCTCGAGAGGGGACTGCCGCGGCGTCAGCGGACAGGACCTCCTGCACTGGGAGGTGCTGTGGCCGGTGAGTGAGCGCCGCTACTGCGCCCGCACCGCACACTGTGCCTCCACTGTGTATACGTGCATTGTTATACGTAGCATCACTAAGGCACCCCTATCGTTAAGTGTAGTGATGATTGTTATACGTGCGTTGCTCTAGTGTGTAGACATTTAATTATGTCGCTTATAGCTAAGGTATTATGTCGGTCCCTCTAAGTGTATCATTTGACTCTGTTCTCTGTGTATAACACTGGTATGATGTCATTTAATTATGTCACACGTAGCTAAGGTATTAAGGCAGACTCCGCTGTGTAGCTATATGAATCATTTAGTTAGAAGTGCGGGTATTGTAGCTATATGACACTGTGGTGTGCTCTGCTATGGCAGTGGCTAGTGCTAGTATTATGTCAGTCCCTGTGGCGTATGTTGCGCTCTGTGAGTGGCAGAGGGCGGGGGGTGGTGGCGCGTACGGCCCCAGTGGGACTCCGCCATGGCCTCGCTGCGGGTCCTCGAGAGGGACTGCCGCGGCGTCAGCGGACAGGACCTCCTGCACTGGGAGGTGCTGTGGCCGGTGAGTGAGCGCCGCTACTGCGCCCGCACCGCACACTGTGCCTCCACTGCGCTATACGGGCATTGTTAGACGTAGCATCACTAAGGCACCCCTATCGTTGAGTGTAGTGATGATTGTTATACGTGCGTAGATATGGTGTGTAGACATTTGATTATGTCACATGTAGCTAAGGTATTATGACAGTCCCTCTAAGTGTATCATTTGCCACTGTTCTCTGTGTATAGCACTGGTGTATTGTCATTTGATTATGTCACATGTAGCGAAGGTATTTTGTCTGTTCCATCAGTGTATCTATATGAATCTTTTAGTTTGAAGTGCGGGTATTGTAGCTACATGCCACTGTGGTGTGCTCCGCTGTGGCAGTGGGCAGTGCGGGTATTATGTCTATGTAGCTATATGAATCAGTTAGTTAGAAGTACGGGTATTGTAGCTATATGACACTATGGTATGCTCAGCTGTGGCAGTGGTAGTGCGGGTATTATGTCAGTCCCTGTGGCGTATGATGGCGCTCTGTGAGTGGCAGAAGGGTGCAGGTGGCCCCAGTGGGACTCCGCCATGGCCTCGCTGCGGGTCCTCGAGAGGGACTGCCGCGGCGTCAGCGGACAGGACCTCCTGCACTGGGAGGTGCTGTGGCCGGTGAGTGAGCGCCGCTACTGCGCCCGCACCGCACGCTGTGCCTCCACTGTGTATACGGGCATTGTTAGATGTAGGGTCATTGATGCACCCCTGTCGTTGAGTGTAGTGATGATTGTTTATACGTGCGTAGCCATTTGATTATGTCATACGTAGCACTGGTATTATGACAGTCCCCTCTAAGTGTATCATTTGACTCTGTTCTCTGTGTATAGCACTGGTGTGTTGTAATTTGATTTTGTCACATGTAGCACAGGTATTATGGCAGACTCCGCTGTGTAGCTATATGAGTCTTTCAGTGCTTCGTGCGGGTATTGTAGCTATATGACACAGTCGTGTGCTCTGCTGTGGCAGTGGCTAGTGCGGGTATTATGTGCGTCCCCTGTGGCGTATGATGGCGCTCTGTGCGTGGCAGAGGGCGGGGGGTGGTGGCGCGTACGGCCCCAGTGGGACTCCGCCATGGCCTCGCTGCGGGTCCTCGAGAGGGACTGCCGCGGCGTCAGCGGACAGGACCTCCTGCACTGGGAGGTGCTGTGGCCGGTGAGTGAGCGCCGCTACTGCGCCCGCACCGCACACTGTGCCTCCACTGTGTATACGTGCATTGGTAGACGTAGGATCACTAATGCAGCCCTATCGTTGAGTGTAGTGATGATTGTTATACGTGCGTAGCTCTGGTGTGTAGATATTTGGTTATGTCACATGTAGCGAAGGTATTATGTCGGTCCCTCTAAGTGTACCATTTGACTCTGTTCTACGTTCATACATTGTACATACATTGTTCTACGTACATTCTACGTACATAGCACTGTGTGTTGTCATTTAATTGTGTCGTAGCACAGGTACTATGACAGTCCCAACAGTGTAGCTATTTGAAAGTGTCAATGGGGTAGTAAGGGTATTATGTCTATGTAGCTATATGAGTCTTTCAGTGTGAAGTGCGGGTATTGTAGCTACATGACACAGTCATATACTCTGCTGTGGCAGTGCTAGTGCGGGTATTATGTCAGTCCCTGTGGCGTATGATGGCGCTGTGAGTGGCAGAGGGCGGGAGGGTGGTGGCGCGTACGGCCCCAGTGGGACTCCGCCATGGCCTCGCTGCGGGTCCTCGAGAGGGACTGCCGCGGCGTCAGCGGACAGGACCTCCTGCACTGGGAGGTGCTGTGGCCGGTGAGTGAGCGCCGCTACTGCGCCCGCACCGCACACTGTGCCTCCACTGCGCTATGCGTGCATTGGTAGACGTAGGGGCACTGTTTGCAACACTATCGTTGAGTGTAGTGATGATTGTTATACGTGCGTAGCTCTGGTGTGTAGACATTTCAATATGTCACATGTAGCACTGATATTATGACAGTCCCTCGAAGTGTACCATTTGACTCTGTTCTACGTTCATACATTGTACATACATTGTTCTACGTGCATTCTACGTACATAGCACTGGTGTGTTGTCGTTTAATCATGTCGTAGCGCAGGTATTATGAAGGTCCCATCAGTGTAGCTATTTGACAGTGTCAATGGGTAGTAAGGATTTTATGTCCGTTCTCGCTGTGTAACTATTAAACCATGTCATCTGTGGGTAATGCGAGTATTGTAATAAATGAATCTTATACAGGGGCAATTGAGGTATTCAGTCGCTCCATTATGGCAGTGGCTAGCGTGGGTATTGTAGCTATAAGACACTGTGGTATGCTCTGCTGTGGCAGTGGCAGTGCGGGTATTATGTCAGTCCCTGTGGCGTATGATGGCGCTCTGAGTGGCAGAGGGCGGGGGGTGGTGGCGCGTACGGCCCCAGTGGGACTCCGCCATGGCCTCGCTGCGGGTCCTCGAGAGGGACTGCCGCGGCGTCAGCGGACAGGACCTCCTGCACTGGGAGGTGCTGTGGCCGGTGAGTGAGCGCCGCTACTGCGCCCGCACCGCACACTGTGCCTCCACTGCGCTATGCGTGCATTGTTAGACGTAGGGTCACTAATACACCCGCATCGTTGAGTGTAGTGATGATTGTTATACGTGCGTAGCTCTGGTGTGTAGACATTTGGTTATGTTACTCGTAGTGCAGGTATTATGACAGTCCCTCTAAGTGTATCATTTGACTCTATTCTACGTTCATACATTGTACATACATTGTTCTACGTACATTCTACGTACATAGCACTGTGTGTTGTCATTTAATTGTGTCGTAGCACAGGTACTATGACAGTCCCAACAGTGTAGCTATTTGAAAGTGTCAATGGGTAGTAAGGGTATTATGTCTATGTAGCTATATGAATCTTTTAGTTAGAAGTGCGGGTATCGTTATATGACACTGTGGTGTGCTCTGCTGTGACAGTGGCTAGTGCGGGTATTATGTGCGTCCCCTGTGGCGTATGATGGCGCTCTGTGCGTGGCAGAGGGCGGGGGGTGGTGGCGCGTACGGCCCCAGTGGGACTCCGCCATGGCCTCGCTGCGGGTCCTCGAGAGGGACTGCCGCGGCGTCAGCGGACAGGACCTCCTGCACTGGGAGGTGCTGTGGCCGGTGAGTGAGCGCCGCTACTGCGCCCGCACCGCACACTGTGCCTCCACTGCGCTATACGTGCATTGTTAGACGTAGCACCACTAAGGCACCCCTATCGTTGAGTGTAGTGATGATTCTGTTATACGTGCGTAGCTCTGGTGTGTAGACATTTGACTATGTCACGTGTAGCACTGGTATTATGACAGTCCCTCTAAGTGTACCATTTGACTCTGTTCAACGTACTTAGCACTGGTTTGTTGTCGTTTAATTATGATGTCACATGTAGCGAAGGTATTATGACAGTCCCTCTAAGTGTATCATTTGACTCTGTTCTCTGTGTATAGCACTGGTGTATTGTCATTTGATTATGTCACGTAGCACTGGTATTATGACAGTCCCTCTAAGTGTATCATTTTACTCTGTTTTACATACATAGCACTGGTGTGTTGTCATTTGATTATGTCACACGTAGTACTGTTATTATGGCAGACACCGCTGTGTAGCTATTTGACAGTGTCAATGGGTAGTAAGTCTGTTATAACAGTCCCCTGTTATGTAGCTATATGAATCATTTAGTTTGAAGTGCGGGTATTGTAGCTATATGTATGACACTATGGTGTGCTCTGGCAGTGGCTAGTGCGGGTATTATGTCAGTCCCCTGTGGCGTACGATGGCGCTCTGTGCGTGGCAGAGGGCGGGGGGTGGTGGCGCGTACGGCCCCAGTGGGACTCCGCCATGGCCTCGCTGCGGGTCCTCGAGAGGGACTGCCGCGGCGTCAGCGGACAGGACCTCCTGCACTGGGAGGTGCTGTGGCCGGTGAGAGAGCGCCGCTACTGCGCCCGCACCGCACACTGTGCCTCCACTGTGTATACGTGCATTGGTAGACGTAGGGTCACTGGTGCACCCCTATCGTTAGGACTCTGTTATACGTGCGTGGATCTGGTGTGTAGATATTTGATTATGTCACTCGTAGCTAAGGTATTATGACAGTCCCTCTAAGTGTAGCTATTTGACTCTGTTCTCTGTGTATAGCACTGGTGTGTTGTCGTTTAATATGTCGTAGCGCAGGTATTAAGTCAGTCCCATCAGTGTAGCTATTTGACAGTGTCAATGGGTAGTAAGGGTATTATGTAGGGCCACGATTGTGCACGTATCCCTAAATGTACTATACATGTAGTGACTCTATACTAGTTGCGTAGAACTGGTGTGTAGACATTTGATTATGTTACACGTAGCACAGGTATTATACCAGACCCCGCTGTGCAATGATTGAACCATGTCATCTGTGCGTAATGCGAGTATTGTAGCTATATGACCATGTCGTGTGCTCCGCTGTGGCAGTGGGTAGTGCGGGTATTATATCGTTCCCCCTAAGTGTACCATTTGACTCTATTCTACGTACTTAGCACTGGTGTGTTGTCATTTGATGATGTCGTAGCGCAGGTAGTATATCAGTCCCCGTTGTGTAACGATTGAACCATGTCATCTGTGCGTAATGCGGGTAATGTAGCAATTGTTATACTTGGGCAACGTAGTTAGTAAATCGCTCCGCTGTGGCAGTGACTAGCGCGGGTATTATGTAGGCCCCTTATTAATTAGCTATTTGGTGGTGCAGGCATTTGATCCTGATTTACGTGAGGTTTTGTGTCGGTCCCCGCTACAGGCTAGGCGTCGAGTATGAAAACATTGCTTCGCCTGAATTACGATTATGTCTGAATTGTCGCTACCTAAACCAGTCTTAAATGAATTTGCCAGGGGCTAGTTGCCTAATTCCCTGTAGAAGGATAGACAGAGAACACGGATCCCCATCTGTCCCGATCCTGACAGCTCACTTTTGCTTCATTGACGGCGGTTATAGGTACTTCTAACGTCACCCTTTTATATAGCGTCTATCTGCCTGTTATATGTCTAATTAGGCCGGCCCTTTCCACTTCACTCATATATATTCCTTTTGTCAATCTACTATCATTCATCCGCATAACATGTCCAAACCATCGAAACGTGCCCTTTTCAATCTTAGTCACTACATCTTCTTTCAAACCGCAACCTTCCCTTATCACACTATTTTTAATTCTATCATTCAATGTCACTCCTAACATGCTTCTCAGTTAGTTAGTCAGCCAGTTCATTTGGTGAAATAGTGTCCTAAATATTATATTACAAACATTTAGTTTGATTAATCTAAATTGATTTATTTTAAGAATAAGTTTAATGTTAATGACATATTTTTATGAAAAATGTTTTTTTTTTGACGTTCAATAAGTGATATTAATATCCTTATGTTGAATAAAAAGATTTTAATTTCATCACTTCATTTCCTTTCAGAAATTATTTTCTAACCGAGACTACGTCTTCTTACGCCGTTCTAAAGAGTTCGACGTAAGAAAAGACAACAGGGGTGTGACGTCAGACCTTCACGACTGGCGAACGAGACGGGTTGACAGTGACATGAACAAAATATTCATTATTATATCGAGGTAAGATATATTTATATTCCTTCATACTTTTTCTTTTTTATATTTTTTAATCTTTATCTATACTAATATTATAAAGCTGAAGAGTTTGTTTCTTTAAACGCGCTAATCTCAGGAACTACTGGTTCGAATTCAAAAATTCTCTTTGTGTTAGATAGACCATTTATTGAGGAAGGCTCTAGGCTATTAAATTCGACGTAGCTCAGTTGTTTGGGGCTTGGCTCTATATCAGTGGTATTCAAATCCCACTTGAGCATGTACCAATGGAAATGAGACTTAATGAATTTTTGTGTTCATTTTCGTAATAAAAACACATTTACGAAAAGCATCGAATTATACAGTGAAGGAAAACATCGGGAGAAAACCTACCAGTTCCCCGAACAGGTAATAGTGCTTGTAAATGGCGACACGGCTTACCACCTGTCACATTGAGTACTATCTAGTCAACATGTGGGTTCGAAGTGTCCATAGAATTGCTAACTTTTCAATTGCGGAGATGGAAAACTGAACCTCTGACTACCCTGCAAGGGTTAATGGTCGTCTTTTTGTTTGTTTTGTTTGTGTTTTGTAAGAACAAAATATATTTCTTTATACTTGTATGCCTTTCGAAATACAAAATTTCTCATTAGTCAATTCAATTGTAGTATCGGGATAGTGATAGCATTGAATTGAAATGAAATGCTTCTTATTCAATGTAAGGATCATACAATCACTTATTGAAAGTAAAAAAAAAACATTTACATGAATGTCCTTAAAATTTAATATTCCTTGAAAAATTTAAATAAATCTAATTAAACTTAATATTGATATAAATAATTTGAATAAATACACTAATACCGCCGAGAGTGTATGAGAAGATGTATGAGTGTCAATGAAGCGAAAGTGGTTTGTCAGGATCGGGACAAATGGGGACCCGTGATCTCTGCATACCCCTCTACAGGGAATCAGGCGTATGTATGTATGTTTGTATGTAAATATACTAAAGAATTTTAATTTAGACATGTTTGAAGACGTATTTTTCGTTATTTGGCGTAGTTTTTCTGCCACAGCCAGTAGCATTTAACGAAATAAATACTACATACATATATTCACGCTTCTACGTCCCCAATGGTATAGGCAGAGACTATTAGGCCACCTGGAACGAGTGACAAATCTCTTTTGCTTCACTCACACCCATTAACCTTCTTACATGCTCTTCTGTTCTTCACGCTACACACGTCTTGAGAAGAATGTATCCAATTTGATCTGTATAAGTTCTACGCGGTCTACCCCGTCCAACTCTATATTTTGGAATTGTTTATTTACTTCAATTGGTCTCTGCCCTTAACAAAAGAGACATGATAGTTACTGCTTTTAAAATAATTATGTAGTAGTGAGTAGTGCATATATATATATATATATATATATATATATATATATATATATATATATATATGTATAGTACATATTATATGCATCTGGTGACGCTTAGGTTTGGGTGCTGTGTGTATTAGTGTAGTGTGTATTCCCGATAGAATATAACTTAGGTCTCTTCAAGACTAGAGTGAATGGGCTATTAGTGGACCAGCGAGCTACATCATCGACCTCATCGTCACTTACCATCAGGTGAGATAGGGGTCAATCGCTGGACAGTTATTAATATAAAAAAATAGTGTTATATCGAAATGTATGTGTATAGCAGTGAATAAATGTTTTTCTTTCTTTAGTGAAACTGCGAATGTTTAGCTTATATATGTATATTTATTCCAGAGCATGTACAGACCCCAAAGTACCAGAGAACAAAAAGGTGATAAGGGTCACAGAGTACTGGAGTCACATGGTCGTCAGAACTCTCAAAGGACACGATCAGGTGAGTCAATTGAACTCTCGGCACGCACAAATTATGCAAGGAACTCATATTATAGACGAACCGCTTCACTTTTCAACGAATTCTTGTTGGAAATAGATATTTTTAATGTATCTTTAACTACATTTAAAATAAAATCCAGAAATTTGTTACTTCATTATAGTTAGTTTTGTATATGTACTGTTGTGAAATGTGTATTGTTTATCTATATGTATATTTTTGTCTAAATTGTGTCTGTTAATTGTATTGTATAAAGTAATGGAAACTGTAGGTTATTATGAATTGAAAGTATTTGTTATTTTCTATAATTATACAACTGTTTGTTTTCCTAAATAAAGTAAAATAAAAAATATATAAAATAAAAACTCTATATAGCTGCTTTTCTTACTCTTATATCAACTATAGTTAAAGCTTTAAGAGATTCGCGATTTACACTCATGATTATAACTAACGGGACTTATCACGTATGTTTTTATATGATAAAGATACCTTTATTAGTCTGCCCGTGACCATGGCTGCTGCAACGTAGCCGAAACGTCAGGTTAATAAAGGTAACTTTATTATATAAAAACATACGCGATAAGTCCCCTTAGTTATTAATCATATAGTAAAGGCCTTAGTCCACTGATGATTTTTGCAAAATATCAAAAGATCGGGACAAATAGGGATCCGTGATCTCTGCCTACATCTCTACAGGGAATCAGGCGTGATGTGTATGTATCAGTTTAATAACACATCAGTAAGGGTATGTAAATTTTAATCATATTTGGACATAGTTACACCAATTGAACTAGCCCCTTTTTTGCTGCTGCTGCCTGAACGCTAATCGTGAGGTCCCAGGTTTGATTCCCGGTGGAATTAAGAAATACGCTTTTCTTCTGCATTCCAGTCTGGTCGTTGATTATATATGCTATATGTGTATTTATCTATATATATTATGTACATATTAATTAAATATACGTTGACTAGTACCTTTAACACAAGTCTTAAATTAAACCAAGGGTCTAGTTCAATTGTTGTAAGTCCTACAATATTATTATTCTTATTATTTATTATATATTATTAGTTGTGATCTGGGAGAATTCACACGTTTGGGTATATATATATTTTATGTTATAGGTTAAGTTGATACTAGATAGCTATGTTATATTTTTGTTATACGTTTATTTTTGTAAAAATCGTGTTACTCTACCGCATTAGGGTTATCCTGTAATGGTAGGGCTTAACTTAAGAATAATAAATAAATAAATAATTATTATCTGGTTACTCTGTAATACATGCGTAGCTCTGGCGATAGCCATTTGATTATGTCACGTATTACTGGTATTATATCAGTCCCGCTGTGTAATCATTGAATCCTTTCTAATACACTATACTTCACATAGTATATCGTGTTTGTAATTGTTATTACTACAATTTTTTATTTTCTAAAGTGCCTTATGTTTACCTTTAATTATATACTTAAATTAAGATTACTTTTAAGACTAATTAGTGGAAGAGTGTCTCTCCCGAGATACAGTCTCTGACTAGTTCGGGAGAGCACTGTCCAATGTTTGTACCTAGCCTAAGTTTTGTTGTGCCCAATAAAAAACAAAACAAAACGCATTCACGACCATTAACCCTTGCGGGGTAGTCAGAGGTTCAGGTGTCCATCTCCACAATTGCGAAGGTAGTAATTCTATGGCCACCTCGAACCCACGTGTTTACCAGATAGTCGGTACTCAATGTGACAGGTGGTAAGCCATGTCGCCATTAACAAGCACTAACTATTACCTGTTCTGGGAACAGGTAGGTTTCCTTTGTGCCCAATAAACTTTATTATTATTATTATTAATAATATTGTATCTTTCTTCCTTTACAGCCCGGTATGGAGTTTGTCCTAACGTACTACGATGAGCCGGCGGTGGGCGGAGTCCCGGTGGGCGTGGCCTCGTGGGCGACAGGCAGAGCGGCCCCCGCCTATCTGGAGAGAATGCGGCAGGCCTCCAATCAATATAGGGCGTTCTTGGGTGACAAGGTTAGTAGTTCATGCTTTGAGTCACTTGTTTTGTTCATTCATTTGCTTCTTTTATATATACTTTCGTAGTGGCGTGTATACGTTCATTCAATACTTACGTTCAGACATTCATTCATTCGCTCTTTCGTTCATTCGATTCATTCGCTCCTTTCATTCATTTGCTCCTTTCAAACGTTCGGTCGTTGATTCATTCCTTCTTTTCATAGTTAGTTCATAGCATCATAGTCAGTCGTTGCGGAGTAGACAACCTGGAGAGAATGCGGCAGGCCTCCAATGAATATAGGGCGTTTTTGGGTGACAAGGTTAGTAGTTCATGCTTTCAGTCACTCCTTACGTAAGTGGGGTGTATACGTTCATTCGGTACTTTCATTCCGTCATTCGTTCTTTCGTTCGGTCATTCGTTCTTTCGTTCATACATTCGTTAGTTGATTCATTCACTCTTTTCATGATTAGTTCATAGTTAGTCGTTGCGGAGTGGACTGGAGAGGATGCGGCAAGCTTTCAATGAATATAGGGCGTTTTTGGGTGATCAGGTGAGTGGGGTGTATATGTTCATTCGATACTTTCGTTCATTCATTTGGTCCTTTTATACATTCGTTCGTTAATTCATTCACTCTTTTCATAGTTAATAAGTTCAGTCATTCCTTTCATACGTTCGTACATCCCTTTCCTCTTTTCATAGTTAGTTCATAGCATCATAGTCAGTCGTTGCGGAGTAGACAACCTGGAGAGAATGCGGCAAGCCTCCAATGAATATAGGGCGTTTTTGGGTGATAAGGTTAGTTAAGAATGGCAATAAGTATCCAGAAGTGTAAAATACATTTTAAAACATTCGTTCATTCTCTACTTTTATACGTTTATTCATTTGATTCTTTCATTGTTAGTTCGTTCAGATCCTCTTTCATAGTTCGTTTATTCGTTCAGTCATTATCCTTTTCGCAGTCCTTTCATACGTTCGTTCATTCATTAGTTCTACCAATTTCATATTGTTGAATACAATTTGAATTTCGCGCCTTATGGTCAAACTCACTCTTAGTTTTTTTTAACTCAGATCTGTCATCTATTCTGCGACATTGTGTAGCGCGTGTGTGATATTTCAATATTAATAAAACTACAGTTCAATCCAAGTTTTAAATAGATTAATTAAGACTTTTAAATCGCGGGTGCACAAGCACTTTCTGGGAGAGCTCGGTCCACCTTAGGCCTGACCAATCCAACTACTTGGATTAGTACGGGCCAAGAGCAATCCCATTCTAAATAAAAAAAAATATATATCACTTAATTCTTCACATATTTTCCTTCATTCATTCACTCCTTTCGGGATAGCCTATCTACAGAGATTGCAGCAAACGTCAAATGAATATAGGGCGTTTTTGGATGAAAACTTTAGTATATATAGGCTATACCCCTTACGTTCATTCATTTATTCGCTCCTTTTGTACATTAATTGTAATCTCCCCAAAACAATGTATGTATCATCAGCCTGTAGTAATCCACTGTTGGACATAGGCCTCCCCCAAATGACGCCACTTCTCCCTGTCAGTGGCCGTTCGCATCCATTCGATGCCGGCCAACCTGCGCAGATCGTCTTCCCACCTAGCCGGGGGGCGCCCCTCACTACGTATACTGAGACGCGGTCTCCACTCTTGGACTTTTTTTAATGTATGTATGTCTAATTAAATTAATTTTCTTTCTAGGAGACAGTAGAATCCCAAGAAGAAAGCCTAAACGCCGACTTAGAAAGAGATAGCGCACAAAACGAAGAGAGTGAGATAGAAAGGAGAACAGGCACTAAACTGGTCACGATCGAGAACTTGAACGAGCGGGGAACGAACGGAGTGAACGAAAAGAGTGAACGGGGAGCGGAGAGTGAAGTTCAGAGTTCTAGTGGGAATGAGGTTGGTATTCAAATTATATTAATAATATTTGGACATTATTACACCAATTGAACTAGCCCCTTGGTAAGTTCATTTAAGACTTGTGTCAACATATATTTAAGAAATATATACATATTATATATGGATAAATACATATATAGCATATATAATCAACGACCAGACTGGAAAGCAGTAGAAAAGCGTAGTTTTTCACTCTGCCTCCAGCGGGAATCGAACCCCCTAACGATAAGCGTTTAGGCGGCTAACCGATCGCGCCACGGAGGTCGTCAATATAGTAGGTCAAGTAATAGTTAGTGCTTGTAAATGGCGACATGGCTGACCACCTGTCACATTGAGTACTGACTGGTCAACACGTGGGTTCGTGGTGGCTATAGAATTACTACCTTCTCAATTGCGGAGATGGAATGAACCTCTGACTAGCCCGCAAGGGTTAATATTCGTGAACGCGTTTGTATTTTGTATAAAAATATAACTTAACATATTTTTTTTGTGCATTGAATACATTGAATTTATTAAATTATTAAACAATATTTACAAGAGGTAATAAATCAAAATAATATCTAGATAAATAAAGTTGAAAATAAACTGATAAATATAAAATAAAATCTTAAAGCTAAATATATTTACAAATAATATATATATATATTTTTAAATTGTATTATAACATACTGTCGTCTCTTTCCCACACAGGCGGCGGACGCTACGCAAGAGGGAGACTGCGATAGTCCGGAGTATGAGACGAGTTGGTGGCGCTATTTGTACCCTTTCTATTATTTTGCGTAGACTATACAGATATATAGTGTGTGTAGAGTAAGTATTTATAGTATACTAGTGACCCGCTCCGGCTTCGCACGGGTATAAAATATATAGCCCACTCCACTATTTAATGGATGTTATTATACATATAAACCTTCCTCTTGAATGAAATGAAATGCTTTTTATTCAATATGAGGATTATAAATTCACAAAAAAAACATTTCCACCGGAAAAGTTGTCATTACAGTTAATCAATTTAAATAAAAAATATTAAATAAATCTAATTAAACTAATGGCATTTCGTAAAGCAAAATCCTGCAGAGAAGAAATGCCAAGAAACTCTGCAGACATATTTCAATACAATATAACAACTTAATTCAATAATCCATCAAATGAGACTGCAGCCTAACTAGCAACCAACGAATATTATGAGCGATCACTCTATCTAATAAAAAAACCGCATCAAAATCCGTTGCGTAGTTTCAAAGATTTAAGCATACAAAGGGACAGAGAAAGTGACTTTGTTTTATACTATGTAGTGATACATTAACTATTTATTATTAGACATTATTATTAGACAGACAACACTTTAAGATCTTTTTTATAATGGCGGGGTAGTCAGAGGCTTGAGTGCCCATCTCCGAAATTTCATGCATGTTAGGTATGAGCCTCTCAAAGTCAGCGTTTCACTACATAAACAGCATATAGATAGGCACTGACTATTAACTATTCCGAGGGATAGGCAGGTTTCTTCACGATGGTTACCCTCACCTTCAGCAGTAATAAATAACAAACAAGTAATTGGTTCCTACATCTCATTATGTATATACTCGTAGTATATTGTGTAGTTTGAATTGCAAGCCACTAGTGTGTCCCCTCTATTGTATTTTTTGTGCAACTTTTTGGTAATATTTTGTAAATAAAAGTACTAGTAGTTATTTAGATAGAAAAAGTATTAGTGTAATTTAAACGTAGAGTAATTCAGTAGTCCCTTAGTCGCCTCCTACGACATGCCGGGAAGAACGGCAGTTAGTTAGCATTCTTCTTACGTCCCAGCTAACACGGAACTATAGTTTCTTTTATACTAGCGATCCGCTCCGGCTTCGCACTTCTGGCTATTTAATGATTGTTATTATATATATAAACCTTCCTCTTGAATCACTGTATCTATTAAAAAAACCGCATCAAAATCCGTTGCGTAGTTTCAAAGATTTAAGCATACAAAGGGGACACAGGGACAAAGAAAGTGACTTTGTTTTATACTATGTAGTGATTAAAATGCATTAGTGGGACTATGGCTCCTGATAAATCAGTATGCAACGTGACATGTTTAAATTTAACGTATTTTTTCTTATTTTTACAGGTAAACGTATGATTGATATGGATAATATTCTGGATTTGTTACTTCAATATAACATGTGAAGATAATACATACAAAATATAGCACGTCGTATGAGGCGACTAAGGGACTAGGTGTCAAAGAATCTATTGGGCGATGGGCTAGCACCCTGTCACCAATATAACATGATATCACAACCCCAATATTCATGATAAAAAGTGACCTAGGAGATATTATCGTCTTACCAAGGTTCTGTCCACCCCCGAAAGGGATTAAAGGACGTGAATGTATATGTAATATGAAATACATACATACACATCACGCCCGTTTTCCTGCAAGGTAGTTAGAGGTTATACATACATATAGTTGGTATGTACTACGGTGAGGGAAAACATCGTGAGGAAACCTACCTGTTCCCCGAACAGGTAAAAGTTACTGCTTGTAAATGGCAAGGCTTACCACCTGTATTGAGTACTGACTTGTCAACACGTGGGTTCGAGGTGTCCATAGAATTACTACCTTCGCAATCGCGGAGATGGACACCTGAACCTCTGACTACCCCGCAAGGGTTAATGGTCGTGAACGCCTATAGATTGTACACATATATATATATATATATATATATATATATATATATATATATATTACGTCCTTTAATCCCTTTCGGGGGTGGACAGAACCTCGGAGATATAGGTTAAAGGTTGTATGTATGTAAATTAAATTATAAGTATTGAATAATTAGTAGTCAATATTCTAGTCTATTAAAGTATGAAATACATACATTAAAGTAGGTATACCCTTTCGGGGTAGTCAGAGGTTTAAGACCCTTAGTCGCCTCCTACGACATGTCGGGAAGAATGGCATATAGTTCGCATTATTACGTCTCATACTAATAAGGGAGTTATATTAATGGTTGTACATACATATATACGTTTCACGACTTGTGTATACACACTCTATTTTTTATTATGGCGGGTTCGTCAGAGGCTTGAATGCCCATCTCCGAAATTTCGAAGGCATGTTAGGTATTGTTAATGGTTGTATAGAATTAATATCTAAATTTAAGTGTAAAATTATAAGGTTATATAATCGTTATTCTATTTACCCGTTCTAGCTATCTAAGACGCTGTATAAAGATGACCGAATGAGAATTAGTGTTTGAGTGAATGGTTCGTGCTTTTCTTTCATTCGTTCGTTCACTGAATGGATTAGAATTTTGTTGGCCATTACCTAACCAAAGAGATTGTTAAAATTCTTTAATAAGTAGTAATAGGTACTTCTAACGTCACGCTTTTTCAATATGGCGTCTATCTGACTGTCATATGTCTTATTGGGCTGGCCCCTACGAAACCGACCTTCCACTTCACTAACATATATTCATACATACATACACATTACGTCTGAATCCCTGTAGAGGGGTAGGCAGAGATCACGGATCCCCATTTGTCCCGATCCTGACAGACGACTTTCACTTCATTGATTCTTCACCTTCTCATACACACTCAGCGGTTATAGGTACTTCTAAAATCACTCTTTTGTCAATCTGCTATCATTCATCCGCATAACATGTCCAAACCATCGAAGCATGCCCTTTTCAATCTTAGTCGCTACATCTCCTTAAATATTATGCTTTTTAATATATGTTACTGTATTATATGAAAAAAGTTTATATTGTTAAACGAAAATGCATTAAATAGATATTCTATTAAGATTTCAAATATAAGTTAAGTATTATTATATACAATAATATCTTTATGCTCAAATAAGCAATAGTTAATATATGTAATATACAATTTATATATTGTATAAAACATTAAAATTAAACCGTGCATTTATTTTTAAATTAAAATAACAATATAATATGCATTTCATTCATAACATAACATAAAATAAATATCAAATTTACGTAAATATGTTTAGAATACAGGGGTCCATGTCCACTAATGCGTTTTAGCACAATCGCAGTTCAATATCACTTCAGTAATAGTGTGAAGTTGTTAGTGGAATACCAAAAGTCTCAAATTTCACCCTTATTGACAGCAAGTGTCAAATTTCGCCTTGAGAATTGCGAAATCTGTCACTTTGGTTAATTACACTATTAATGAAGTGATATTGAAATACGGATTTGATATTGGAGCAAAGCGGTTCTCGAATGGCGACCGCGTCTCGGTAAACGTAGTGTAGGACGCCCCCTGCTAGATGGACTGATGACCTGAAAAAGGTTGCTGGTAGTGGTTGGCTGAGGGCCACGAGTGATCGTGTTTTGTGGTGTTACTTTGGGGAGGCTTACGTCCAGCAGTGCACTGACATAGGCTGATTGATTGATTGAAATATGTACGAGTGTGCTCAAACGCATTAGTGGACTTGGTACCTATTTGTTACTAATATTAACAGTATCAAAAATTAACTATGTTATATTAATAATTAATATTATATTATTATTTTATAATTATTATAAGGTACTTATATATGTATTTGATTTTTGTCCATTGCTAACTAGCTGCCGATCTTCCCGGCATGTCTTAGGAGGTGACTAAGGGACTAGGGTTCAATGGAATCTATTGGGCGATGGGTTAGCAACCTGTCGCTAATATTCTATTAAAAATGATTACGTTGCGATCCCAATAGTTATGATAAAATTGTAAGATGATAATATGTGTTTAAGTTTCTGTCTATTTCGAAAGGGATTAAAGGTCGTGAATGTATTTGTATGTATGTTAAAGTTACATGTATGAATGAATGAATATTGTAAAATATTTAAATTTGTTAACAAGTGTAAAATTTCTATATACAATGTTACGATTGAAAATAATTATGAAATGTCAATGATAATATTATTCTCAACTATAATAACATACATCCATACACATCACGCCTGATTCCCTGTAGAGGAGTAGGCAGAGATCACAGATCCCAATTTCTCCTACTAACAATTAACTTTGCTATCCTTGCGTCCATCAATACACTCGGCGGTTATAGGTACTTCTAACGTCACTCTTTCAATATGGCGTCTATCTGACTGTTATGTCTTATTGGGCCGACCCCTACGTAACCGCCCTATATATATATACACCTTGTAAAACTTCGATGGTCGATTGAAATGTTATGGTTGCTAGATTTTTAGTAAAAACTAATAATGAAATGTACAAATTAATGCATAAGCTTTAGATTTAACCTTTTTTTTGTATCATACGAGGAAATAGTGTAAAATATGTTGAGAAATATAATATGTATATGGAATACAATAGATGTTTTATTTAAACATACATTCAAATTTTCATACTACTATACTTACATACGTTTCCCTGTAGAGGGGTAGGCAGATCACGGATCCCCATCTGTCCCGCTGACAAACCACTTTCGCGTCATAGACACTCATACACCTCTAACACACTAGTAACCACATAGTAATAATAATAATATTTGGACATTATTACACCAATTGAACAAGCCCCTTGCCAAGTACATTTAAGACTTGTGTTAAGGGTAATAGCTAACGTATATTTAAGAAATATATACTTATTATATATAAATAAATACTTATATATCATATATAATCAACAACCAGACTGGAAAGCAGTAGAAAAGCGTAGTTCTTAACTCTGCCTCCTCCGGAATCTTTGGGACCTCACGATTAGCGTTCAGATGCTCAACCAATCGCGCCACGGAGGTCGTCATATAGATACTTCTAATGACACCCTAC